>QEPC01002769.1:4073782-4086434 GCA_003113815.1 Sphenodon punctatus
TGCCCCGGCAAGCTGGGGTGCCAAGCCGCAAGCCTTCCTGGTGTCTTCTGCTGCTGCTTGGTATGTGACGGCCTGCCATGCCCCCACGGGCACCCCTGGGGGGCAAGCGTTGAGCCTGCCTGCCCGGGCAAGCCGGGGTGCCAAGCCCCAAACCTTCCCGGTGTCTTCTTCTGCTGCTGCTACTGCTGGGTCTGTGATGCCCTGCCATGGCCCCACGGGCACCCCCAGGGGCCAAGCACCGAGCCTGCCTGCCCGGGCAAGCCGGGGTGCCAAGCCCCAAGCCTTCCTGGTGTCTTCTGCTGCTGCTGCTGGGTCTGTGACGGGGTGCCAAGCCCCAAGCCTTCCTAGTGTCTTCTACTGCTGGGTCTCTGACAGCCTGCCATGCCCCCACAGGCACCCCCAAGGGTCCCTGGAGTGTCCCAAGCCTTGCAGGGAGGCCAAACTCCGCCAAACGTTCGGCGAGACTGAACTTTCTCGAACTGAACTACCAAACCCGAACTCGAATTTTCAACCGAACAGCTGAACCGTGTTTTGTTCGCACATCCCTAGAATTCACTAGAGGAATATTTAGCATCTTCTGGGTTTTCTGGTGGAGACACTATTGTTTTTCCCCCAGAGCATAACTTGGTTGCTTTGTTGGTGGTTACTCTTTTGGCTACCACCTTGGGAATGTGGTCTGGGTTTCCCCCCTTCCATGTCAAACTGCAGGGTTAGTTTTCCTTATCATTTGTGCATGCAGTTTTATCATTGCATGCAGTTTTATCAGTGCATGCAGTTTTAACATTTCATCAGTGTCAGACTCGTACACCCGCTAGCTGTCAAAACATAAGATATGACACGTGTGGTGGCTTGTGCTGGGATAATGTCATAAAGTTTCTTACATTAGACAAAATATGTACAGCATGATGGATCTTATAAATGATTATATTATTATCTTGAAGGAATTGCCTCTATCAAGCACGTGCCATAGGACAACATTAGTGTCAAATGTGAAAGAGGATGGGGTATTGCTATGTAGAGGAGGGACATCCAAAGAGAATGAGCATTAAAACACAAAACATACCAGTGATTTTAAGCATGACCTGAGCAACTTTTTGTTGGGCCCAGAGCAAATTCATAACACAAAGGCTCTCATTCCACACAGACATACTAATATCCTTGGATTTGAGGTTTTGGTCCCTCTAGGCTCTCTGTTTTCTATCCTTGGGGCCTAAGGTCTCCACCCCTCTAGGCACCCTGAAAGATCAGCTCCTGGCTCAGAATGCTGCTTCTGACTGGCTCAGAAAAATCTCACAAGATCTAGATGCGACAGAGATAGAAGCATACTCACTGAGACGAGAGTATATAAACAACAACTCAAATATCCACAATTAGGCCTAGTTTTTTCCACTCATGTTGATGGGGCTTGTGGGCCCCTCAGATTGCCACTTGCTGGGCCGTTAAAGCTGAACTGCCTTTGACAGAAAGGGCTGGGTAATAAAAATAAGTAAATAAATAACTAATAACCATCCCCCCACCCCAACTCCACTTCACTTGGGTCCTAATTCTGAGGCACAGGAAGCTATTATGAAATAGCCTTACACCACCATGAAATCAGCAATTATAAAATTAGAGAAAACTCAGGAAAACAAATCCTGTTACTGGAACCAGATGGATTACAAAGACCATGAGCAATACTGAAGGAAGAGTATGATTAGTAGACTGGAAAGCTGCAGAAGACGTTAAGGGCTTTTATAACCATATAATTTTACAAATTATTCTTGGGTGACTAAAAATGGGCACATAATATACAAAAGCTGGGTGCAGTGAAAGAGCAGATAACCAACTGGAGCCCACTCCTAGCAGAGACTACTTTAGAAGCCTCTGTAGAGAGTACCTGCAGTGTGTGCACCCAATGGTAAGAATGCACAAAGTCATCGCAAGGAACAACAGTTATTTGTAAGGAGGAACCCATCTGACTTTGTTTTTAGATTGTCTGTTTTCAGTGGAACAGGGGCTTAATCTGTAAAGTCACGTGTCTAGGACACTAATGGCAATCTTTGTTAAGTGACTGGGATGTGAGCTCACAAGCGCTTCTCCTGGCCTTAACAGATGTGAACTGGGTCAGTGCAGACTCAACAGCCACTAGCCAGGAACCAGAATAGGGTCAAAATCTCAAAGTCAGAGTTCAAAGCCAGTGACTTGGAGTCAATGGGATTGGAGTCCAGGGGACAGTCCAAGGGAGGGTAAGAGTGAGGGATGGAACAAGGCTGAAGCACATCCAGACTATGAACACTTCTGTTGTTAACACGGCAACTGAAGCATTTAGGATGGCATGGCACTGAAACCAGGGAGCTGAACCACATACACAATTTATTTTGGATCAGGTTCAGTTCTGCTTCAAGTAACCAAAAGAAAATTAGAATGGTTTGGTTAGTGGTTCAAACTGGTTTCAATCAAATTTCTTCTTCTTTTTTTTGTTTTTTTTTTAAAAAAAGAGGCTTACATTTGAAACTTTTTAATTCTAATTTTATATTTGAGTAATGTTCTTTTTTACTTCACTTTGAGTTCAACTTCATATGAGGTTTTTTGCACGTGCTGCCAAAACAATTAGTGATGATAATTCTGACACTAGGGAGCATTCCACCTTTTTTCTCCCTGAGGAGGGGAATCTTGGAGATCTCTGGAGGCCCATGCTTCCTCATGTAGCGTACTGCTCCTACTTTCCCCCAACATTGTGGACTGCTCTTTTTCAGCTCATTTCATTCCCTTCTCATTATAATAAGGTAGGTATTTCTAGGGATGGGAATTTTGGTTTCAGATAGAACCAAAATTGCCTGGAAATGGCCATTTTTGATTAATCAAAAATTTCAGATTTTTTCATTTCAGGTATTTTGGTTCTTTTACATTGGTTTTGTTTTTTTTTAAATTGCATTGCGTCAGTTTTGGGGTTTTTTTCCATTGTGGCTTGTTCCCATTGGCTTCAGTGGTGGAAAAAGATCTGAAACCGACTCGAGATCCGAAATGCATAAAGAACCAAAACAAAAAAATCCAAGCCCCAAATCCCCCTCGAGTCCCATCCCTAGTAATTGTTGCAGAGTAATAACTGATTCACAATCAGTAAGGACAAATGCAGCTGAAGGTTTAAAACAGAACTTTACTTCAGACTTTCCAGGCACAGATCCTTAGGCCGTTTTCAGACGAGCGCGGCGGCACCCACGCTTGTTTCTTAAAAAAGCCGGCAGCCCATTCTACACGAGACGCTGCCGCCGAATACGTGCATGCGCAGCCGACGCGCATCCATTTCCGGGCGCGAACTGACCGGGTCGGCGATCGAGGCTGGTCATACGCGGCCAGAAATGGATGCGCGTCGGCCGCACATGCGCGTATTCGGCGGCAGCGTCTCGTGTGGAACGGGCTGCCGGCTTTTTTGAAAGCAAGTGCGGGCGCCGCCGCGCTCATCTAAAAACGGCCTTAGTTACATCTAACTAGTAGTAAGACAAAATGGAGACTGAGACAAAAAGGGAGAAGGGAAGGAGAAGTGGTTACACAAAGGAATTCAGTTGCAAAACCCCATCTCCCTTCCACGTACACATAAACTTAGCAGCGCCATCTGGTGGCTCTATAGTCAATTACTGTTCTTAATATAGCAGGCACTTTATTATTATTATTATTATTAACAAACATTTATATAGCGCCAGCAGTGTACCTGGCACTTTACAAAGTAATCAAATAGACACGGTCCCTGCCCCTAGGGCTTACAATCTGAGAGACAGGAGCTGGGGGAGAGACTTAGGAAGGGGAACAGAGGGAGAGACAAGGGGTCTAACATTCATGAAGATGCGAGGTCTCAAGTGCACGTACTTGGCTTGGTTACGATGAGAATGACAGCAGGCAGGTCCATGTTGCAAGGATAAGGGTAAACCGATCGTAGGTATAGGAATAGTGGCTCAGCAGGATAAAGAGTCAGACAGAGCAGAGCGAAAGAGGTGAGTTTTAAGGAGAGATTTGAAGGTATGAAGGGAGGGGGCAAGGCGGATGTGGACAGGGAGGGAGTTCCAGGCATGGGGGGCAGCAAGTGAGAAGGGACGAAGGCGCTTAGGGGAGCAGGGAAGGCGTGGAAGGGTGAGAGAAGGGACAGAGGAGGAGCGAAGTGCACGGGCTGGAGTATGGAGGGCGGTAAGTGCAGAGAGGTAGGGGGGAGCAAGGCACTTAACTTTAACTTATGGATGTTGCATATGCCAACAGTAATTTCATACCTATTTATTTTATTTTTGTGCTTTCTTACACCATTCTTGCAGCAACCAGGGGCTGGGAGCTAGGAAGGCTCACCACTGCACCTGCCTTCCCCCTCAACCTGGGAAGAACTTTGCGGCACTGGAGTGGGGGTAGGGAAACCCCTGGGCCCCACAGATACCAGCACTCCTCCCCCGGTGGCAGAGGGAGAATGGGGTGGGGCCAGGGATTCTCTCCCAGTAGCTTCTGGGCAGGGCTGAAAGCAGCGCACTGCTCCACAGGCTGAGCACCAAAGGACTGCTGCTAAAGGGTCCTTTGGCGTGGCCCTTTGGTGGGGGGTGGACTGCCGGGGGAATTTTGGTGGTTGTATTGTGGGTGAGTTGGGAGAAGTCCTGGGTTATTACTGGGAGTCTGTCAGGTTGGGATGGATTGTGGGGATTTTGGTTGCTGGTATATTGTGGGGGTTTTTGGGTGGAGTTTAGTTTGGGAAGGTGGTTATTTTGTTTTGGGGGTGGGTTAAGGTTTAGGGTATTGTTTTTTGGGGGAGGTTTTTAGGGTATATCCTGTTCCCCCAGTGAGAGCAGGGGAGGGAGGGACTGTGTTAGGAAGGGGGGGTGGGTCTTTCCCCCCAGTGAGGGAGGTTGTCTGATCCATATGGTGGTGTTTCTATTTGTCCCTCTGTGAGGGGGGATATGAGGGGACTGGAGGGTGGGGGTCTTCCTCACCTGCTGGGTGGGACATCCACCAGGGGGGAAGCCAGGGGGGGCAGACCAATGGGGGGCTTCAGCCATTGGGGTGGTGTTGGGCCAGGGGAAATATGGTCCTTCTGAGAGGCTGGTTAGATCTGTGAGACAGGACAGGTATTTGGTGCCTGTCCCTCTCACTGGCCTCAGGGCAGGTGGTGAGGTGATTGATGACAGGAGGGCCCCTGACCTGATCTGATGCTATTTAATGCAAGGACAGTTGTAAATAAGTCATCAGCATTCTGGGAGCAAATTCTGGACTAGGCAGCCGACCTCATGTGTATTATGCAGATCTAGCTGGACACTGAGTCAGGGTCAAACTGGAACCAAAGAACTGGTTTGAACTGATAAGGATGTTTTTAAATGAGACGGTACAATGCATGGACACCCATTAACCACGCATCCAACTGCTCAGTTGAAGGTGGAGTAGGGGGATGCACACTCCACGCAGCACCCACTCATGGCTACTCACAGGGCACTGCCAAAATGTCTCACACGACACACTCTGGATAAGTCAAGAAAATGCATGGGGACAGGTGTCCACACATTCCCTGCCCTGTCCATATGAACTGGGGTGCCCACCCATACCAGCAGACAGGTTCGTAGCTGTCCTCCTCCCCAGTCCCACCCACAGCCCTGCCGGAAGCTCTCTGGCAAGCTCTTGAAGGACACATGCATGAAATACAACACCATGGTAGCTCAAAGCACAACAAAACCCCTTCACAATGCATGAGAGAAGAGTCAATGCCATGGAGGACATAAATTGAACAGCAGCTTCCTGCAGGTCCTCTCCAGTATTTGCCTTCATTGTTGCCTGGGACTGTCAGCAGCTGCACTGGCTCCTGGGCAGGTAGGGGTTACTGGCCCGCAGTTTCCTGTTTCCATGGGCCACGGCTGTGTGTCATGGTAGAGGGCGAGTAATTGGGTAGGACCTGGGATGTGGGCTGTTGACGGGCAAGGGGGAGGGGGAACGGCTGCCCATGTGAGTTGTTTACAGGGTTAGTCTGTGGTAGCGGGAGTGCGTGGAGGCGCAGTGGCCAACCTGGGAGCTGCCCGTTAGAATCCCTCCTCACTCATTCCACATGTGTGGGTGCTCTGCAGCCATTGCACTCAACAGCCATGGACCCCTCCTCAAGCCTTGCTTGTTTAAAAACACCCTATTTTTACTTGACCTGAACGTGAACCATATATACAAAATAATTTAAAAAACTTAGTGATCTTATTTATTATAATTTATTGATTTATTTTATTTCATTCAATTTATCTAGCTACCCTGGTCTTACACTCTCTTCGGAAAGAGGGAAGGTCTGAGGCTAAGTGGACCTCCGCCAGGAGGGAGTTCCACAGCTGAGGTACAGCCACTGAGAACACCCTCTCCATAGTCTCCCCCCCCCCCGAGATACTTGGGGGACATTGAGATGGGCACTCCCAGCTGACTGCAGGGGCCGATCCAGGACCCGGGGGGTGAGGCAGTCCTGCAGGTAGGCAGGGCCCAGCCGTATAGGGTGATACAGGTCAATACCAACACCTTGAATCAGGCCCAGAAGACTATAGGCAGCCAGTGCAAAGAACGGAGCACTGGTGTAATGTGCTCACAGAGACCCGTCCCCATAAGGAGATGGGCCGCCGTGTCCTGCACCAGCTGCAGTCTCTAGACCTTCACCATGCATAGCACCATGTAGAGCACATTGCAATAGTTCAGTCTTGAGGTGATGAAGGCATGGATGACAGCGGCCAGGTCAGCATCTGAGATGTATAGCCGCTGAAGCCATCACACCAGATGTAATTGGCGGAACGCACTCCTTGCCACGGTCAACACCTGGACATCCAGGTGCAGCTGCGAATCGAGGAGCACCCTCAGACTGCAGACCTGAGGGACCAATGGCGGGTGAACCCCATAAATTATGGGAGCCACCACTTTCTCAGTCCCACCCACCAGCATCACCTCCATCTTATCAGGATTCAGCTGCTTCAGATGGCTCACCCTCATCCAGTTCCCCACAGTCGCCAGGCACTATGTAAGCACCGAGACTGCCGGGCCTGGATCATCTGAAAATGAGAGGTAGAGCTGGGTGTTATCAGCATACTGATGACACCTCACACCACTCTCCCAAAGGCTGCATGTATACGTTGAACAGAAGAGTGGCTGGAATAGAACCTTGCAGAACGCCACACGTGAGGTCCCGGGGAGAGTACAAGCACTCCCCCAGCATCACACGCTGAGTTCTCCAAGCCAGGAAGGAATGGAACCATTCAAGAACAATCCCACCCACCCTGGCTTGGTCCCGCAAGCGGGTCACCAACATCTTGTGGTCAACAGTATCAAATGCAGCTAAGAGATCTAACAGGATCAACTGACCCTAGTCCAGCTCACGGCGGAGGTCATTGACCAAGGCCACAAGCTCAGTCTCAGTGCCAAAACCCAGATAAAAGCCAGACTCTGAGGGATCCAGAAAACTGACACAGTCCAAATGCCCCTGAAGCTGCTGAGTCATCACCCATTGAATAAACTTCCTTAGAAAGGGAAGATTAGAGACTGGTTGATAGCTGTCCAGGGAGTCAATGTCAAGTGATGGTTTCTTGAGCAGAGGCTGCATCACCACCTCATTGAGGCAGATCTGCACTCTGCCCTCCTGAAGGGAGACATTGACTACCCTCACCAGCAACAGCCCCCGTGTCTCCCAACTGGCCTTGACCAGCCAGGACAGGCATGGGTACAGTTCATAACAGGTGGTTCTAACTGCCCAAAGGACCCCTCCCGCATCAGCGGGCAACACCCACTGAAACTGATCACATAAAACAGGACAAGATGGGGATTCCATCACCTCTGGTTCTTGCATTACTGTAAGCGCAGCATGGAAGTTGTGGTGAATTCAAGCAATTTTATCCACAAAAAAGTCGACAAACATGTCCTAGTGAGCACTGGAAGATTCCAGTTCCAGGGGGAGGGAGGTTGGACTGACCAACCCCCTCACCACCCAGAAAAGCTCAGCTGGATGCGATTTTGCAGTCACAATGAGAACAGCAAAGAACTCCTGTTCATAAACTAATGGCATAGGTTCATCAACTAACTCTATGCTGCAATCGGTCAGCTTCAGCACAAGTATGGTGTCACTGTTGCTACAACTGCCATTCTTCATGCTTCAGCTGCTGCAGGTCCTCCGTAAACCAGGGGGACCTGCATTTCCAGTGCCCAGGGAGCGGGCACCTAGGAGCTGTTCAGTCGATGGCCTCTGTCAGCAGTGTATTCCAAAAAACCACAATGTCATCAAGCGAACAGTCCTCGAGATCAGAGGGTATTTCCCTTAGAGCATTCTAGAACCTCTCCGGTTCCATAAGTCTCTGGGGGTGAACCAGCCTAACTGGTTCTGCACCTCTCTGGGGCAAGACATGAGCCAGGAAACTAGCCTGAAGGAGGTAATGATCCGTTCATGACAAAGGCAGAGCTGACCCCTCCCCCCACCTTAAGGCCAGTGAAAAAGATCAGGTCTAGGGTATGCCCCCCATTGTGTGTTGGGACAACAACCACCTGAGACAGTCCTATGGTTGTCATGGTGACTATGAACTCGCACTTGTGATTGATTTGGCCCTAGACAGTTTGGGGCTACTGCTGCACCTACCTGTATGGCAGCATCTCTGCACGCTCTAGTTGAGCTGGTCTTGTGGTCCCAAAGGACAGTGGTTCTTGGGGATTTCAATATTCATGCTGTCACTAGCCTTGGGGAGGTGGGGCAGAGTGCAAGTTCATAGCCACCATGACAACCATAGCCATGAGTGGGTGCAGCGTGGGGTGTGCATCCCCCCACTCCACCTTCAACTGAGCAGTTGGATGTGTGGTTAATGGGTGGCCATGCATTGTACCGTCTCATTTAAAAACATCCTTATCAGTTCAAACCGGTTCTTCGGTTCCAGTTTGACTCCCCAGTTGAAACCCTGCGGTTGAGTTGAATAGAGTCAATTTATTATTCATACATACAGTTTAGGCAGCACTCCAAATGCCTGAACAATACCGGAAACTGAAACAGGTATTTTCAGATCCAGTTTTTTGGAGGGTATTCGGTTTCATTTTTTCTGGGAGTTAAGTTATTTTGGTTTTTCAGTCACTTTGGCATTTCAGTTACACAATTTTCAGCAATTGCACATTATTATTATTTATATAGTGCCAGCAATGTACCTGGCACTGTACAGTCAGTAGTTATGGATATGATGCTACTGCAAGGGGCTTACAATTGTGCTAATATTGCAAAAAATGATGTAACTGAAATAACAAAAAACGGAACTGAACTGAACCCCTCCCCCCCAAAAAAAAACTAGCCCAAAGTTAACAAAAAAACCCAAGAACAACGGATATCCAGTGGAACAAAAATGGATAGCAGTTACTAAACAGTTCACTATTTTTGGTTTGAACAGGGTTGACAGATTTGCTTGTTTTAAAAAAAATAATTTCTTCAGCTCTATATATGGTCCTTTAAAATATCTGGTTGCTGAAGTCTGACAGCCAATCAACAGGCTAGACACTTCCATGTCTATACAATAGCCTGGTGTGCCTCGTTTTTCGTGAACTGCTTCAGCTAAGGAGGCTGCCAACCCTACACCTGAACTAAGCCCCCAAGTCCTGACAACACCACATACATTAAACAATGCTATTGAAAAATAAAGAATTGTTTAAAAGAATGGAGATGGTGAGCCATGTTGGTCCTTTTGAAGTTATATAGGAGCTGTGGCTGGGATTCTAACTCTACTTATTCTGTAGTCCCATTGTAAATGAGATTACTCTGGGGTAACTGGCTGGAAGATTGCAGCCTGAGGCTTTTAATAAATAAATTCATGGCGAGAACAAGAGTCCAGCAAGTACAGGAGCTGATCAGATATTGGATGCAATCCAAGAACTGTGCTTACCCATGAGTAATAATAGTTATGGCTGCAATCCTAATTCCACTTACTTGAAAGCAGTCCCTATGAAGAGGAGAAAAGATGAGGGAGGTTCTACAACATCAGTTAATTTGTCTGCATTTTGCTTTGAATGATTGTCCATAGAAATGGAAACGTAGATATTTGAGGGTTCCAATTTGAAGAGGCCACAAGAGAGGAAATGAAACTTCAATCCGAATTCACTTCAAAATGCCACTTGTTTCATCTCTAGAAAGAGTGTGGTTGTTGTGTTGGTCCCAAATGTAAAAGGTGGAGGCAAAGTAATTCAGATGATATCTTTTATTGGACCAACATCTGTTGGCAAGTGTGCGCAAACTTTCGGGCCAGGCTATAGTTCTGACTTTGCTTGAGGAAGGGCCCTGTGAGGCCTAAAAAGCTTGCATGCTCTCACCAACAGAAGTATGTCCAGTGTCCAATAAAAGAATAAATCTCATATGAACTACTTGCCTCCTTTCAAGGAAAGTCACTCATTTTAGTCAAAAACCTTCCACTGTCCCACACAAATATAGTGTCCCCTTATTTTTATTGATAAAAATACAGTACTGTATGGCATACATAGCTGGCTACTTCGTTATTCCAGGTATAATTTATCCTCCTCCTGTATCGTAAACTGCTTTATGTCCCTCTCGCACCCAGGCCCCTCTCTAATCCTAGAGAAAAGCATGTCCCTCAAGGTGTTCAGATATAGGACACTTTCAGGAACAACGATATTAAGGTGAGAGAATTATTTACGCTGACAGAATGAATCCCACACCATTTTAAATTTCAGGCATGACTAATCTTTTTGTGCACTTAATTTTGGGGTCTTTGTCCTACATGGCATCCCACCCTTGGGCACTGGCAGGTTGAGGTCTATGGTTAAAATAAAAAGCCAGCTCATCAGAAAAACTAGGAGTGACATATTTTCAGTGCTCCTGCTGTGAGCATGCTACACTACATGAAAGGCAGCTTCGGCAAGTGATATTTAGGCACAGCGACACTTAAAACGCTTTGAGAAAGAAAGACAGATGGTATGCCTCATTACGAAAGTGCCCTGCTATGACAATTTAGTGCCATTTCATGAAGAGAGTTGGCAGTGGAGTTGTGATGCTAAGAGAGAGAAGTGTTAGCAGGAGAGTTTTAAACAGTGAAAGGGATACAGTGAATATAGAATGTAAACAGATATTACAAGGAGTTAGCCTCTAATGCACTAGAAGAGAAATTCATTCTGCTGAATTATCTATATTCCAAACCAGCAGATATTGCACATAGACTGAAACAAATCTATATTATGTGTACAATATCTACATTCCAAATCAATATTAGAGATAGACTGCTAGTGCAAAAAGCCAGAGATTCAGGCGAGAGAAGCAAACACTATTACGGAGGCAGAAAAAAAGCCTTTCCCACTGCTTGAGGGGGAGGAGGGGTTTACCATGGAGGCTGGGGAAGAGGGGGAGTGATTGCCCCTGCCCCACTGCATGCAGCTTGGTAGGGGCCGAGGCAGGAGATAGGAATAGGGATTGGGCAGGGGACATGGTTATCTGAGTCATTGTGGCCAGCTCACATTTTTGTGGGCTAGGGCCTGTATGGCGGATGGAGAATACGCTGGGGGCAAGTGTTTAATGCACCTGCTGGCACTGGCCACCATTGCATGGTGGCATCTGTCCATTCCTCCCGTAAACCTAGTCAATTTGGCATCTTGCAGCAGGCTTTCCAGAGTGTTACTGTGGGCTATTGCTAGCTTCCCTTTTGGGGGGCTGGAATGAAATTTCCCCCTCTCACTTGATTGGCCATAGCGGGGGAGGAGTTTCATCTTCCCCTCAGTACCTGAATGGAGAGCTGGTGTGGTTATTGAGGTTTGGTTGGAGTTTTTTCTGACCAGAGTGGTGTCCCAACACAGTAATTCAGAACAGCATACCTGGATAGACAGTAGAGTGTCCATTTGGATGGGATTGTGGGCCACTCCAGCTGGGGTGTCATGGCTTAATGCCTGGGGTGTGAGACGAAGCCCGCTGGGTTTCCTGACCGGTGGGATGTGTGTCTCCTAATTGTCCCCCCATCTCCCTCAGGGCCCCAACAAGTTAGTTGGGGCTGGAATGCCAAAAGAGGCTGAGTGGCATCCCTGCCACTTTTATGGATGCTGAGGGCTGGCTGTCCTGAGCAAGCTCAATGAAAGCAGGCTCTGTACTGGAGGTCAGACCCTGGGGGAAGCATATTTGGCCCTTCCAGGGGCTTGCAGAGTAGGTTTGTTGGTGGGACTAATTAGTTGGAGATCCCCGGTTATGGTGAAGTTTTGGTTTGTGGTATATTACAGACTTTCAGTAAAGCTGTGGCCCATGTTTAAATCCAAAATAAAAACTTGTGCATGTCTGTTCTTCCTGTCTTCCATTGGCATTTACCATATCCTCAGTGAACTTATCTATATTTTGAGCCAATGTTAACCTTAGTTTACCAGTGCAAAAAAAACCCTAAGAGGTGTACAGAACAGACAGTGAAAACATTTATTTATTTATTTTATTTTATTTCATTATATTTATATGCCACCCCCATGCCTATGGCATCTCAGGGCGGCTCCCAGCATAATATAAAACAATTTTTAAACATAAAAAATCTACAATGTCATAATTAAAACAAATTTAAAACACCCCCCACCAGATACAGCTGGCGAAAGGCGGCTTTAGCCACCGCCTCCACCTGCCGATCCAGACAGAGGCCCAAATCCAAAACCACCCCCAGACTCCGAACCTGAAGAGCAACAGGTGGGTGAACACCCCCCCATC
>QEPC01002769.1:4115674-4129644 GCA_003113815.1 Sphenodon punctatus
AGGTAAATGGGTTGGATGGGTGAAATAGGAGGAGGATGACAATGGATTGAAGAGAACAAACTGCTGGGAGAGGGAGCCTTCTGAAAACGCCTGCTGTCAGGAACAGCGACTAACTCAGAAGGCGTTGGAAGTGGGAAGGGCAATGAGTTTTGTTCATTGCTGTGCCCGCCTCACTGCAAGCCCCATTGGCTCTGTGCAGCATAGCTCGTGGCCAATCGCAGCCTGCCAAACCAGTGGTCTGAGGAGAAAAGGGATGGTGATTGAGCAGGCTGGCTGCTACTCCAAACCTCTCCAGCCCTGGTTCCTGGAAGTCGGCTCCTCAGCTGACCCCCGCCCCCCCAGGTCAGGCAGTGGTCAACTGGTCACTCACTGGTCACGTTTCTCCTGCCTGAACCATCCGAATGCAATCCGAACCGACTGAACTGTTTGGTCGTTTCAGAGTTCAGTATCAGGTTCGGTCCAAACTCCGAAATTCCAAACCGCGTTTGCACATCCCTAGTAAAAATGCCCTCAAAGACTGGGCATATATTGACAGCCCTGAGCTGGCACCCTTTTATAGATGAAAAGATGAGTTTATTATACATCAAGGATGTGTAATGTGGAGAATTAATTACCCAGCAAGCTCCACTCGAGAGTCCTAGAAGAGCTCCATGCAGGCTACCTAGGAGTAGTAAAAAAGAAGGCACTGGCCCAGCGGCCAGAGGTTTTATATGGTGGCCAGGCATTGATCAGCAAATAGAACAGTTATCTAAGAAATGCTTCGGATGCCAACTGGTGCAACGCAGGCCTCAGCCTGTACCCTTGCATCCCTGGGAATTGCCATCCACTCCCTGGCAACGAGTGTATTTTGACTTTGCAGGCCCATTTTTGGAATGATGTACTTAGTAGTTGTGGGTGTCCGTTCTAAATGGCCAGAAGCTTTTCACATGACGAACACCACAACAATGCAGACAGTAGAATATCTTTGCAGCTTGTTTACAAGAACTGGATTACCCAAACAAGTTGTAAGTGATAACAGTTCCCAGTTTACCTCAGAAGAGTTTTACCTCAGAAGAGATGCGGAATAAGTGAGAATTGTTGTTCCAGAAATGTGTGTGTATGGATTTTGTGAACCTGTTTCCACTGCCATGCATAAGCCTTGGTGGAACCCTGAAGCTAACCTGGGCACCTGGAGCTTGAACAGCTAATAAAGCTGTGGATATCTAGGAGTATGGTGCCTTGTTTGGGTAACTGAGGCAAGAAGAGACCCTGTGAGAGGTGGCCCTGCTGGGAGTGAATTTATTACAAACTATCTGCATCCAAGCCCTGCTCTCCTCTAGTTTACCAGGCTCCTCTTAGGCTCACATCTGGAAATGGCATTGGAGCCAGAGTTGGTGGGAAGGATATTCTCAGGACTTATGGCATCTGCAGGGCTAGAATCCAGGTCTGTGACATGCCAAATCAGGAGTCCAGGTCATATTGCTACTATAGCCCCACTGTGGTAAAACAGGCACAATGCAGCCTGCTCTCCTTCACCCTTACCTTCCCAACAGAGGCTCTTTCTCTGATTGGCCCACACTGTCCCTAACTGTGCCAGCTTCAGGAAGTTGTCTCTTGTTAGCAGCAGCCATGAGTATTCCAGTCTTGTTTCTGCCTTGCCTGCGCCCTGCTCCTCCTTCCTGGTCCCAGCTCCATGTCACTCTGTTAGGGCCACCTCTGCCTCTTGCCTGCCTCCTGATCCATTAGTCCTTGCTTGCCTGCTTCCACACCCTGGTCCAATATCTTGCTCCTCAGTCCTGGTGTCTCACTGTTCACTTTGTATCCAAACTTCTTTTCTCTGACCTACAACCACCTTGCCTGCAGCCCCTGTCTTGGACTGAGTCCCCCAGTGTAACTTATTGGCCCTGATCTCGGACTCAACCCTTGGCACTGACGATTTCATTCTCTATTGCTTTGACGGCTGACCATGGCCGGCCCTGACTACATCCCTTGGCTCCCCTAGTAATGTGTGGAAGGAAGGGTTCATGCCACAGCACAATAACTCACCTAGCAGAGTACTACTACTGACTCAGGCCATTTTTAGATGATGGCGCCCACGTCCGCACTTGTTTTGAAAAAAAGCCGGGAACCGGGATCAGACAATACACTCCTGGCAATCACGCGCCTGGAAGGGGGACACGCATGCTTTTCCGGCTGCATTTGACCGGGTCGATTTTTCAACACTGGTTTGGCCCCGTGTTCACCATGTGGCACTGTTTTAGACACACAGACCATCTTGGGGCAAATCGTTGTTTTGCTCACTACCCAATCTCAGCACACAAGTGCTGCTGCCTCATTCCCTGTGTTGTACCTGCTAACACGGCGTGCGATATCATTAGACACAGCGTTGACCACATGTTCAGCCAGAACATGCAAATTGTCCTTGTGATGCAATGGTGTTCACATCATGGGTTCAACGGGTGGCCAAACTGGTGTTCGGATTGTTATGGTGCTTACACACAACGGCCAAACACATGCTTTGGGGTTTGGCACCCAATCTTTGTTATGTCTAAAGATGCCCAGAGAGAGAGAGAGAGTGCGCACATTTGGTGCTCTCCTTTACAACAATATTCCACTGGCATTTACAAATGAAAGCTCACCTTTGTTTAAGGTCAGTTCTTGATATCACTAATTCCTGCTCTCCAACTAGGCCGAAAATGCCCTGCATCCCTAGGGGAGCTGTCAGGTAATACTTCCAAGCTTAATTGATTAAGACCTGCTCACACTTTTCAGTGGAGGCAATTGATGGATGTAGTGGTCTGAACTGCACGAGATGGATCAATTGACAAAACGCTACACCATGAAAAAGATTCTAATAGGCGTCTGCATTCATCACCGCATGCTGATACTAGAGACAACATATTCAATTAAATGAATGTCGCTGCTGCACAACTCCTCACCATCTGAGCTGTGTCAGTCTCTGCATAGAACAGTGTGGAGGGGGGTAGGAGGGGCAGAGGAGAACCTCCCATCCAATTCTGAGGGGGCAATTGCCTCAAATGTTAGCAATATATGGGGTCAGCAAGATCCTACATCCCAATGGGTCAGGAAGGGATTGCAAAATTAACAGGGAACTGGCCATTCTGCTCCCTGACAGCATTTAAAATTTCCTGGCAGCTGGGGGAGTGGGTGGAGCCAGCAGTTGGCAGCAGAGTAGTACTTTCTGTCAGGAGAGTTATTGTGCTGTGACATGAGCCCTTCCTTCCACACACTACTAGGGGAGCCAAGAGACGTAGTCAGGGCCAGTCATAGTCATTTCTGGAACAACAATTCTCACTTTTTCCACATCTCCTGCTCCAGGGATCCCCTCGCAGTCTACTACTGTCATATCTGGAGGATTATTAGATGAACCCAGATACAGAAACACTTAATTTGTTTTACAAAAAAGGAATTGCTGGGACCCAAGCCTGACCCCAAAGCCACACCTTCCGGCATCAGGCTTATCAGATCCAGAAAATTCATTTTATTCTCCAGCTACCAACCCAACCACTGGACTGCCCTGCCTCTCTATAGCTGAATATAAAACAGGAGTTCTCATGATTAAATCTATACAATGACCAATGCAGGGAATTGGACACGAAAGTCATTAATCAAAGTCAAATCTGGCTTTTGTTTCCAACCCCAAAATGGTCACTGTCCGCCTTTTGCTGGTCTTTCACATTTCAGGGTGCACAGACACTCCTATTTGGAATATTTCCTGGGGCTCAACTCCCCCCTTGAATTTTAATTGCTGGGGCTGAGCCCTGGCATTCCCCTCTCCCCCCCCCCCAACAGAAATTAAGCCCAAGGAATAATACTTGTTCTCGGTGTCGTTGCATAGAAAATTCCTTGCTCACTCTGGCTTGAAAGAACAGCTGTACATAGGTGTTTCCAGATTGTATTGCATGCTGTTAATGCACCAAGATGAAATGATTCCTCTTACAATGACAGATCAAAACATTTCTTCCTGTGCAAGGTAAGAAGAATGTTCCTCAAACCATAAAAAAAAATAACTATGTAATTTTGTAAAGGTCGTATGTAGTCGTCAGTCCTGAAAGTGAGGTTTGACTCCCTGCACCTCCTCCGCCATGTAATCAGAAACCTGAGATGTAGCTACAGTCTTAAAGTATCTATAGTTTGGGGCACACTGGTAATGAAAATTGTCTTCTTTAATCTTTAGTCAATGCGTCATTTCCCATCTGTGCACAGCTAGAGCTGAAACAAATATGCCTTTCTATTTTTGAATATGAAAGGACAATTTTCATATTCATTCCCATGGACAAGTATTAAAATTTGTCTTTGTTACTGTCACAAAATTCATTTCTTTGGTCATGTCAGCAAATGCTGTGCTCAGTATTTTGTTTGATTCAGCTTATTATTCAGTACATTTGTGACTCTCTACTGTGTTGTGTCATGCAGGTGGGCCAGTAATATTCTCCAGTCCACATTCTTGCTCCAAGTTTGTACAGCAAAGTCATGTAGAGAGGGATTCTCTGTAGCTATTCCACTAGATTTTCCTTTTTTTAAAAGGAGGTCCTGGAATTTTAAAATATTTTTGTGGGTCTTGCCCACAAAAAGGTTGAGAACCACTGGTTTACAGAATCTTCAAAATGTATAGTATTATATGATATTTAATAGTCTTGGGCCGCTTTTAGACGAGTGGCGCGCGTTTGCGCATCGTGATTGTGCATAATTAGAAACGTCCGCATGTTGTAATTACACGAGACGGAAGTGGGGTATTATGCGCATATTATGGCGGCTGCGCATTTTTTAAGACATCCCCTTTATCAGTGTGCGACACCCACTGAAACTGATCCCATGCAACAGGACAAAGTGGGGCTTCCATTACCTCTGGTTATCCTACTGCAGCAAGCGTGGCATCGAAGTCATGGTGAATTTGAGAAATTTTAACCACAAAAAAGACAACAAACATGTCACAGTGAGCACTGGAAGATTCTAGTTCCAGACAGAGGGAGGCTGGACTGACCAGCCCCCTCACCACCTGGAAAAGCTCAGCTGGATGTGACTTTGTGGATGCTATGAGAGCAGCAAAGAATGTCTTCTGTGCTGCCCGCACAGCCAATGCATAGGTTCATAAACTAACTCTATGCCACAATCAGTCAGCTTCAGTACGAGATTGATGTCACAGTTGCTCCAACCGCCGCCCTTCTCACTTCATCTGCCACAGGTCCTCCATAAACCAGGGGGACCTGCATTGTAGGCAATCAGGGAGTGGACACCTAGAAGCTGTTCAGTCGATGGCCTCAGTTAGCAGAGTATTCCAGAGAGCCACAAGGTCATCGAACTGATGGTGATTGAGATTGGAGGGTAACTCCCCAAGAGCGTTCCGGAACCTCTCTGGTTCCATAAGTCTCTGGGGGCGAACCAACCAAACTGGTTCTGCACCTTTCTGGGGATAGACATGCACCAGGAGACTGGCCTGGAGGAGATAATGATCTGTCCATGACAAGGGCACAGCTGACACCTCCCCCACCAATGGATCCCCCGCCTCAAGGCCTGTGCAAAATATCAGGTCTAAGGTATGTCCTCCATCATGGGTCCGGCCAACCACCACCTGAGACAATCCCATGGTTGCCATGACAGTCATGAATTCACGCTCTGCCTCCCCAAGGCTGGCGTTGGCGTGAATGTTGAAATCTCCCAGGACCAGTGTCCTCAAGGACTGCAAGACCACCTCCGACACCAGCTCTGCTAGAGCGTGCAGAGATGCTGCCATACAGATAGGTGTATTAGCAGCAGCCCCAATCTTTCTCCAGCCAAATCAATCACAAGATGGATGCCTACAATGCCCAAGAATGTTTTTCATAAGATATCCCCTCACAGTCCATGTATCCTTGAAAATAATGACCCACCCACGCCCCGTGGTTGATGCTGTATGGAGTACCCAGCTGGAACAAGGTCAGCCAAAATAGGCCCCAACTCAGAGTCCAGACAGGTCTCCATAATACACACAAGGTCAAAGTTTTCTGGGCCCGATTCAAGGTGTTGGTTTTGACCCCCAGGTCCTGGATTGGCCCCTGTGGCTGTCTGGGAGCGCCCTCCTTGATGTCCCCTGGGTATCTTGCATAGTGATGATGCGGGGGGCATTCTTGGTGGCCACACTGAGGCTGTGGAACTCCCTCCCGATGGAGGTCTGCCTGGTTCCAGACCTCCCCTCTTTCCAAAGACAGTGTATTATTAATTATTATTATTATTACCAAGCATTTATATAGCGCCAGCAACGTACCTGGTGCTTTACAAAGTAATGGTATAGACACGGAATAGCCTTAACTCCTGGACCGTTGTTGACTTGTTTACAACTGACCTTGCATTAAGTAGCATCAGACCCAGGCCAGGGGGTCATCGACCACCTCACTGCCTGCTCAGGAGTCAGTGAGAGGGACAGGCACCAAACACCTGTCATGTCTCACAGATCTAACCAGCCTCCCGGAAGGATCATAATTCCCCATGCCCAACATGACCCCAATGACTGCGGGCTCCTCCCCTGCCCCCCCCCCCCCCCNCCCCCCCCCCCCGGTGGTTGTCCTGCCTGGCAGGCAAGGGAGATCCCCACCGCCAATCCCCCTTCACATTATCACTGTATCCCAAGCACACTTGCACAGAGAACTAACAGAGAGGAGTAGCTAACAGCTAAAGAGTCATGCTGCTAAAGATTCACATTCTCAAAAAGTCACCTAATTAATTGGGAGACCTACAAGGCTCACTAATGGGTTTGCAGGAAGACCACACTCAGTGGCTTTTTTATTTTACCTTTAATCCTGTCCAAATAAGCTTGTACCCTTGGGTAATCTGACAAAATATGAATGAAGCTCCCTATAGCCATGATTCTTAAACCACTTAGTGAACTCCAGAGCTTCACTAGGGTTACTCAAAAGTAAACTCTTTATGGATTACAGCCTTGCTCTTGTTAGAATTATTTATTCAAAACTGGTACGTGCCACATCTTGTTTGGCAGACCTGTCATGCTTTGCTGCTGATAGCTAAAATATGAGAGAGAAATTATTTGGTGCAGAGGAAGAGTTTCTTTGGCTGAAGTGAGAAGCCTGCGAGTCTGATCGCTCCACTTCTACCATTTGTATTTCCTGGCAGTTCATAATGTTAAGAAACATGCAAGGATCATTGAGCCATTTAATAAACAGAGTAACTGAAAAGGTGCACACATCAGGGCAGATTTATGCATGGCTGGCTTTAAGGTCTGCAGAGCCTGAGCCAACACATATACTGGGTTGGGTTGCCTGCCCATGTGCCGTGTAGCTATCCTTCTCTCCATCCAATATGGCTGAAGGCATGTGGTGTCTGCAGAGGGCGCTGCTTCTTCTCTCCGCACTGGTGGGAGGAGATGGAAGGAGCAGAGGAGTTGGCCGAGTGGCTGAGGGCCCTGCACTGCATGGGGCTATCAGCCATCTGTCCGTTTGACTGCTTTGCTCCTTCTACCCCAGGGATGCAGCTAGGAACCTACAAAGCACGGGGCCCTAGGTGAACAAATGATTATTTAAATGTATACTCCACCCTTCCCCTAAGGCTCAGAACAGCTAAACTGCCTATCTTGCCATAAGGTGAGCCCTGGTTTTATGACCCCCTGGCCTCAGGAAATAGCATACCTTATATCAGAGGGTCTCTAACTGTGGGTTGTTGTGACCCCAAGAGACGTTGTCCCATTTGTGGATGGGGGTGGGTGGGTCATAATCCTTAGCCTATTGTTGCTGTCGGGGGCCCTTTTCAAATGTGTCGTGGTGCGGGTGGGGATGGGTGGACACCGTGGTGCGTGTGCGATTGGGAGGCGGCCGTTTACATGGGCGCACACTCATCTCCACCTACCTCCACCTATCTCCATGCACGGAACGACTGCCATTGTCACCGGTTGCTCCGTGTGTGTGTGATAAGTGGAGATGGGTGGAGTGCAGGAGTGCCCCCGCGCCCCCACCCACTGCCTGCGGCAGTCACACAGGCAGTCGTCCCCCCCCATGCCCACACAGCAGATTTGCGTGGGCATGGGGTGCTGCCCATGTGAAAAGGGCCTGAAATAATACTTTAGTCTCAAAACGAGGCCATACAGGCAAAAATTGTGGGGAGCCATTGACTTAGGTGGTGATGAGATGGATTGGTTACAGCACATTGAACGTGTAAAATGTTCTAAATACTGTAAGGCAGGGGTGGGGAACTTCAGGCCCGGGGGCCAAATGCGGCCCCTGGCAAGCTTTTATGTGGCCCTTTTTCACGTCCTGGATCTGGCCCCTGGATCCAGTTCTTACTTCCAATCACTGAAAAACTGAGCTCAAGTGAAGGGAGCAGAGATGAAGTCATGGAAACAAGAATAGGGGACAGTTCCATGGCACAGATCCATGATTTGGGCCCTCATTTCTTTGAGTGCACCCCTTAAGCACCCCTGCTTCAAGTTCTGTGTGGCCCTCGGAGCTTGTGCGAGCTTTCAACGTGCCCCCCGGGAGGGAAAAGGTTCCCCTCCCCTACTGTAAGGATTAGAATAGGCACAGTTATTGGTAATGTATCTAAACAGAAAGAGTCTGTCAACTGAAAGATTGAAAAGTTTAATCTGTGACGATCACAATTAAATGCATTTTTAATTACGCCAAGGAAACAGCTAAGTACTTATCCCAATAAAAAAATAATCTGTTCAATGCTTCAAGCTCATTCGTGTAGTCTTTTTCATATTGTCATATGATTTATTAACACAGACTTTCAAAGGTTTGGAAATTACTGTATGATAAATCTGTAACGTTACAATTAACTTAGAATTTCATGTATCATAAATCTGATCAAACAACACTGAAAACAAGCACTGTATGGGTTGATTAGGAACCAGACTGGAGCTACAAGTTTAACTGCCTGATCTTGCTGTAATGAAAATGCTATAATTCATACTTGACCATTGACCAAGTATTTCCACAGAAGCACAAAGTACTGTTATTAATTAATTATTATTATTATTATTATTATGTAGAGAGAATGGGGAAAATTACACTTTTAAAAAAAAAAAAATGAGAACTAGGAAAAAGAAGCCAAATGAAAAAATAGAAAGAATATACTCTAGTATACTCTAGTGATGTACTCTTTAAGATAACATATGTGTGCAAATACAAGATACAGAAACAGGAAGACCTCCCCTTGGTTTGCTCTGACAGTTCTGCAAAACAAGAGACTACTAAAAGAGCATTCTGGGTAGTGATATTCAAATAATTTAACAGAAATAAACTCTTATGTAGGCATGTTATTTATTTATTTATTTATTTATTGGGAAACACAGGATGAATACACTTTATGATTTGGCCACCAGATGGCAGCAATTTTAAAATATGCTAATATACTGTACTATGGTGGTTGAAAGCTGAGAATCTTAGCATCTTCTAGTACTTTCCTCTGCTTATCAGTTATTTACAACAGTGCCAGTATCCCAACAGCTCTAGTAGATTATGGCTGTTTTGAGCAGGGTTTGCATTTCATCTCTGGCTAGGAAGAATTTGACAAGTTCTTATGTTTCTGCATTGTGCAAGAAGAAATTGAAAATCTTCCTTCAAGTCTCCATACCTTTGAGGGTAGTAATTTAAAAAATAAAATGAATATGTTTTTATTCATCAGAAGACAAAACCATTTTTTATAAGAATGGCAGGATTAGAATTCATTCTGTCAAATCTTGTGTTACAAATTCTTTTATTATCAGACTATCACAATTGGAGTATATAAAGGCTCTACGTATTCTGAATTACGGCCTGGGTATTGTTATGAGTTTTGATTTCAGGGACTTGTTAAAGCCTAAAATTTCAAGCATCTCATCTTTCATCTTTAAAATTGCAAGTCTTCAGCTTTGTCCATTTTGGAGGATAGCTTGGAGGTAAGAAAGAGCTGTTGAACTCCTGATGTCCAGCTACTAGGGGCTGCAAATAAATCCCCTGGGAGAGGATTGGGGCATAATGGGTTAAAAAGCCACAGCGGGCTTAGGGTCTGGACTCAATGGGCTGTCTGGGAGGGAAAGGGATTCTCTGGCATGTGTGTTCAGATGCAGCCACTTCTGAGGAGGCACAGATTATTATTATTTAATACTTATATAGCATCATCAATGTACTTGGCACTGTACAATCATAAATGCGGAACAGTAAGCAGCAACACCACCAGGGTTCTCTGAGGGGGAATTGGGGTACAGTGGGCTAAAACAAAGGTGAGCTTGGAGAACCAGACTTCGGATCTCTGGGTGGGAATTAGATATTGTAGTATGTGTGCTGGGATGAAACAACTTCTGGAGTGGAGCTGACAGGGAACAGTCACACATCAACACCACTTGGGGACAAGTCAGGGGCTTGGAGCAAGGATTTTCTGGAAGGGTATTGTGATGTAGTCAGTTAAAATGAGGGTAGGCTATTTGGTAGGGATAATACCTGGTTGTCCTGATGCTGGGATGCAGCCACCTCTGGCTTGGAGCCAGGATTCCTGGGGTTTCTGAGAAGGGCTGTGTAGCTCCATGAGGAGTGCTACTGAGGAGTGCTACATGGGGAATGTAGCTCACAGCTGCTGCCACACCAGAATCCAGTACTGGCCCCAGTCCTGGGGTAAGTTCTGTGTAATAAGCTCCCACACCAGGAGCTTGATTCAGCCTCTCATATGGAAAGACTGTCATAGCAAATCCTTACTTTCCAGCCATTCCCTGACTGAGGTTTCCTCTAGTTAAATACCCATCATCCCTTAGACTTCCACAGCTGGTCCTTATTAAAATGCTGTCCTATTCCAAGCGAGTACTTGCACCTCTTTTGGCACCAGCTTGTGGCTTGATCCACACCACAGTCAGAGCATGGTCTGACTTAGTAGTCAGAGCACCTTCTCCTTTTTTGCTGGTGCTATGACTCCCTATCACAGGCTGTGTACTACAAGAGGAGTACATATTGCGGTGTATTAACTGGCTTTCCATTTGTCCAGCTGGTTCTCCGGAACGCTGCCCTTGGCTCTCAGAGAGTAATAGATCTAGAAAGCTTCTCTGAGGTCAAGGACCCCCAGCATCCTCCTGGTGTATCTACCAATACATCCCCTTTACAGGAACAGCCATGCAACAATTACAGCACTCATATCACTGCCAGTTATTCATTCACATCCTGTAAGAACCACATGGGCTCAAGAAACTTGACTATATGGGTTGTTATTGGGCCATTCCGCCGAAGTAGGAAGAAACCTGCACATAAGTTAGAGGACGCAATCCTGTGGTAAGGTGAAGATGAGGTAAGTACTGTAATTGAAATAGCAGACAACATCCAGTTCATTGCTGACTAAGTAGTCTGAAAGAGTGGAAGTGAAAATGTTTGTCATTTCATAGTTAAATAATTCCGTTAATTCATAGTTAAATAAATCCTATATGAAAAAAAAAGTCTAATGGAATATCTGCTCTACTTTGGCTGGAGAGGGAAGTAATTTATCCTCTTATTTTTCCCCTGCAGCAGAAAGCCCTGAATTTCTTCCAAGAAATGACAGTGCTGTGTTCTAGGACATGGTGAGGAAAGAGATTGGCTCAACTGTTTCATTTGGCCTCAGTGGGACTTTTACAGTTGAAGAGTGGTATCAGCAATTTCAGTGACTTTTTCTCTACTGTTTTGTTGTTGCTGTAGTGATGGTTGCAAATCTGTCTGTAAGGCACTCCTTGTAAAGCAGAGCTCAGTCTTGTAGGTGGGGTGTATTTTGGAGCTGCAGATTACATGAGCTGCTTCTTCAGTCTTTCTAAGATTTTAATGAGCCAGCCCAATTATCCTTCCCTCTCTACAGACAAGTTTTTTGAGGTAGTGTGATTATATGTATTTAAACAAAGAAATATAGCTATTTGGGCATGTAGCAAGCTGTGTGCATATACTGAAGATTGCTTTAATGAAAAATAACTGTGGAAACCTGGGGGGGGGGTATTTTTTTTTTTTTTTTAAGTGATGAAATAAACACCTACTTTCTCCCTACTGATTTATTATAATCCTTTGGTCTTCTTTTTTCCTCTCACCTACACATTTCCTTTCTTTCTTATTTAAAATTATGGTGATGCTCACTTGACATCGACTATTGCAAATGGTTGTTGAAAAGACAAAAGGTGCAGTCAGATGAGCTGCGTCGGCCTGATCCTTGCACAACCTCGTGGCAGGCCGTCGCCACTGCCACACTGCAGAGCCAGATGAGTGGGCACCCGGTGCTACCCCTCTTCCCTTCCCCAGCCTGACTGAGATCCCGCCCCCAGCCGTAAAGTGGCTGTGCGCAACTGGTGACAGCATCCACCCCTCAAGGCCCCACTGTGGTCCTCACCGCGTTGTGGGGCAAGTGTGGCCAGGGCACACGAGTTGCCCCCCCCCTTGGGCATCCTTACCCCACGTTGGGCAACATTGCTCCATGATGCATCCTCAAAATTTTTCCAAGGATACGTCACGGAGCAGCCAGCTGCTTCCCTAACCCTGGGGTGGGGGGAACATCTGATGGGCTCTGGCTACTCGATGCACTGCATCGCGTGGCCCAGCTGCCAGGAGTGGGGTAACACTACCCAAGCCGTGGTAGCCTCCACATTATGTCTTGTATAGCTTCACCCAAACTCTTTTCTGAATTTGGTGTTGTGTTCAGGCAATTCTAAACCATTTAAACCAAGCTGCTCTGTGAGCAGAAGGGGGCAGGGTAAAAAAATAGTAAAATAAATACAAATAAATAAATAAACTTACTTTGGAGTAGGGCCATTCATTTCTATTAGACTACTTTGAAATAAGTGGTTAGGAGTGCAGTGTTAGATTCGTTACAAAGTCTAATTCTTATGACTAGCTGTGAATTTTGGCTTCCTAGCAATACAAATTTCTTTGTGTAGTTATTATTATTATTATTATTAGACATTTATATAGTGCCAGTCATATGACATGGTGCTGTACAGAACACAGAACTAGACGCGGTCCCTGCCTGTGGCTTACAATCTAAAAGACAAGGAGGGGGAGACAGAGAGAGGGGACAGTGGAAGAGACATGGGAGAAGACAAACAAACATTCAAGCGGATGCGAATCATGACTCCAATTTATCACACAGGCCTCACTTTTATCTCTGTGATGTGTTACATTCCTATATACATGTGGATTTTGACATTCAGTGAGGTTTCTACTGCTAGGTCACACGAGTGCTTTGAAAATTTCTACCTACATAGGAGCGTGTGTGTGTGTGTGTGTGTGTGTGTTGCCATGCATGGGTCTGTGTGTAGTGTGTGTATATAAAATAGTATTTGTGTGTGCATTTACCCCATGTGTGGGTTAGAAAAATTAGTATGTATTTCATATAAGAGATGGTTGATATATTTATGTATTACACTAAGTGTGAGTACAGTGTGTATATAGATTCAAAATGAAATCAGGGAAACTATTATACAGTTTATTTTTAAAGCTCTCATTAGTGCAAATTTTGCTTCATCAAGATTTTATTATAGCCGATTAATTATATTGAGTTAACGATGATGATTATTCTCCCTACTCATTTCCCATAATGAACATTTTGCTTGGGGTTATGCCCAGGTTCTACCTAAACGTAGCAATATTGTGCACGCCACAATGATTTTTTTCTTTTGTCTTCTGGTCATCTTACAAGGGAGCCACAAAGAGCTTCAATATCTCTCCTGAAATATGAGATTATTGATCTCTGAGGCACTGATGACAGATAAAAAGTGCAATTTTTAAGAAGGGACTTTTCTGGAGCAAGGTCGGTGTTAACTTTGATAGGTATAATGCACATAGGAAAGACAAAGAGATAGGCATGAAGAGATGGAGGGTTAGCACAAGGTTAAGAACATAAGAACATAAGTAGTGCCAGACTGGGCAAGACCAATGGCCCATCAAGTCCAGCAGCATCTGTCTCTGACAGTGCTCAATCTTGCTTGCTTGGAAGAAATACCCAACAGGTCACAATGGGGCAACCTTTCCCTGTTGTTCACTCCCAGCTCCCAACAGTAAGGCCACTTT
>QEPC01002769.1:4163414-4184328 GCA_003113815.1 Sphenodon punctatus
GGGGGGTCTGTGGAGGTGGGTGCAGGGTGGGGGAGGTCAGGGGAGATGGGTGCAGGATGGGGGGGATGGGTGGAGGGGGTGAGGGAGGGATCAGTCTTACCTGCTCCTGGAGTTCCAGCAGTGGCAGTCCCCGACTGCAGGCGGCGGTGGGGGGGGGAGATTTGTTTTTTTGTTTAATTGCCCGCATGTCCCCACGGTGCTAGGGCGTGTGGGCAATTTAATTTTTTTAAAAAAATAAAATAAAACCCGTTCGCTGCCATTGCCGCTCCCCCCCCCCCCCGCCGCTCTGAGCAGCAGATGGGAGTCCCATATGCCAGTCAGAGTGGCGGCGGGGAGCGGCAAGTCAGTGGGGCCGGGGGGGGAGAGCGGCAATGGCAGCGGGAAGCGGGAAGGCAGCGGGAAGGTGTGCTGTCCGGAGAGCCGAACAGCGCGCCGCCAGCCTGCATGTGCAGCTGAGGCAGGGAGGAGTGCGCATGCGCGCTGCTCCCTGCCTCAGTCCCCCAACCAAGCCATCTCGCCAGGGCTGTTAGCACGACCGCCCGGGCGAGATCTTCCATTACGCCCATTGAGTGCAATGGAAATGCTAGCCCCTCCCTCCACAGCACGTCCCATGCGTGCTGTGGACGGAGGAGCTCAGCTGCCCAAATAGCATTTTCCATAGGAAAACGCTGTTGGGCGACTAACCAGCTCAGCCTTTTTGTCCCTTTGGGGACCCACTCCCAGCAGAGTGGATCCCCGAAGAGAGAATAACAACAGTGACAGCTACAGCAGCCTCTGCAGCAGCTCAGAGGCTGCTGTAGCAGTCATAAGCAGCGCATTTTAAAATATATATATATACAATTGAGCAGTGGCGGTGGCCCCCGTGGTGCTTGGGGGGGGAAGTGCCCCAAAACCCTGCGGGGGGAGCCGCCACTGGGCAGGAGTCTGAAGAGGAGGGCAGACCTCAAGTATTTTGGGGAAAACACCTAGCAGGCATTGGGAAAGGCGGCACGGAAGAAGTGCGTCTTGAGGAGGGATTTGAAGGTGCGGAGGGAGGGGGCGAGGCAGATGTGGGTAGGGAGGGAGTTCCAGGCAGGGGGGGCAACAAGGGAGAAGGGACAAAGACTGTTAGGGGAGCAGGGGAGACAAGGGAGAGTGAGGGAGGGGACAGAGGAGGAGCGGAGGGCACGTGCAGGAGTGCATAAGGAGATTAGGGCTGAGAGGTAGTGGGGAGCTTGGCTGTGAAGAGTTTTATAGGTGAATACCAGGAGTTTAAACCAGATGCATTCAGGAAGGGGGAGCCAGTGGAGAATGGAGAGGAGAGGCTGCATGAGGTCAAAGCGACAGGCTGAGTGGATGACCTTGGCAGCGGAGTTTTGGATGGCGATAAGGGGGGACAGGTGAGAGCCTGTCCAATTTCAGCCCTCCTCCCACCTGAAGAGAAGCGTGAATAAGTACCTAGCCTTTGCTGCTGCTGTAAAAGTTGCTGCAACAGGATCTCTGGCGCACATGGTTCTCCTCTGGCAATCACTGCACAGAAGTGAAGAATATATAAAAAATAAAGCACCACAATTTTGGCTTATAACCCCTCTGCCATCTCATTATGGTGCCTTCCCAGCCTATGTGTAAGTCCTACCTGCCCAAAGAAGGATATACAGAAATCAAGCACTGACGCAAGCACTGCGTTCCAGGGATTTTCATGTTGCTCTCCCACGCTCTCATGGCCACCTGGCAAAACAATAAAGAAAAAAACCCACATAATTAGATAGCAATAAATAGATGCCTTTATCATGCAGCTGTATAAATAAAACTCCTCCCCAGGTGCATTAACTTACCATTCAACTCTGCCTTCTCCTAAAAGGTGGCTTCTGTGTCCTCTGTACCCTCCACTGACCACTAGTACCTCCAGTGGCTCCTCAAAAAAGGGCTAGCTTTCCAGCTCGAGGGTGTAGACCGTGCGAGTCACGGTGTCTGTGTGCAGTCAATGAGCGCTGGCTCCAGGGCAAGGATGGGCATGGAGGAACCACCGCGGGAGCAGTTGGAGAGGGAGCAGGCAGTGGGGGAGTGTATCCACCTGCTTCTGGCTCCTGGTGAATGCACAGTTATAGAGGCAGGATGTCACTATGGCTCCATCAATGCATAGGAACCAGTCCAGCAGTTTGTAGTATGGTGATGTTTGACTCCTGCAGTTGGAAGCAAAGTTGTTGTCCCAGATCTCCTTGCAATCCCTCTAGATCCTTGGCACACTTCCGACACTGATTCATGTCCCGGGTGTATCCCTGCTGTGCCATTTGGAGGGAGAGCTCCTGGAACACCACCTCATTTTTATAGCAGTTTACCAGTGCATATTGGATCTTCTGCTCCCCACTTAGAGCGATGAAGGCCTTGGTCTCTTCCTCATGCCAGGAAATGCACCTCTGGTGGCTGGATTGGTAGGTGGAGAGTGGCTGAAAAGCCACAGTTTAGGTAGTGGTGCTGGTGGCTGCCTGGCTTTCGATGTTAGCCATGGCCAAGGCAATGGAAAGCTGGCGGAAGTTGCTGCTCGGAATGTAGTGGCTTGGGAAGAGCAACTGTTGGGCATGTGCTGCAAGCCAGGACAAGCTGGGACAACACATGTTTGAATTTGGCACATGCTTTTAAGGCAGACAATACATGTGTGCCAGTGAGAGTGAGAGTGGAGAGAGGGGCAGGAAGCGGTCACTCCTCAAAATGCTCTAGGCTTTTTGCCCGCAACTCTCTGGTGCTGGCAGACCTGTATGTGCTTGAGGCTGCACACAACCTAATCGATGGGACGCAGACACGTGAACACACGTTAGCCTATATTCACCCACACAGCGGGCTCCATGTGCCCTGGAATCCCACCGTGATTGGTGGCTGTGTGTCCAGTGGGTGGTGTCCAGTGGTGGAAAACACCTAATAACCAGCCACCCTTAAACCAGATTAGCCTACCTGGTGTGGGCTAACATCTCGTTTGTTAACACCCTAGGTTATATCGCATCATAGGGTAAAAACCCACAAGAAGATGTTGTGCTTTGCAGGAAGTGTCCAAGTTCTCCCTCTCCTCCCTCCCCCCCCCCCCCCCCCCCCCCCCTTCCCCACCTCCCCAGTAGATGTCAGTCCTGACTTCTCTTGTTGGTATGGGATACTATTTACCCCAGGGATCCCACATCCAAAACTGATGCATTCCAAAGAACTGTGCAGACCCTGGGTGATCTGTGGGAAGCACCATTAATCCACAGGGTAGCCATGTGCCTCATTAATAGCTCTGGATTCCAGCTCCTTTGGAACTTTAAGAATCACCAAGGTTGGGGAACTCCATAAACTGCCAGCCTGTGTCCCATCGGAGCCTGCCTATAGCTGTCTACAATATGCCATTTCCCCTAGCATGGCCCTGGATTTGGTGCCATGGAAGAGGGCTCTCCTTTTTGTGCATCAGGAGTGAGGTCCAAGTATGAAGAGTCTTCTCCATTTATCAGTTTCAGAGAAATAATATGGGCCAGGCTATTTTTTCCATTGGGAGACAAACAGTGAGTCATTAGTTCTTGTATGAGAGAAAATGAGATTACGAAGAATTTATAAGCAGCTAAATTAACTTCTTTTAGTCATGACAATGACTCACTGTTTCCACCCAACCCCAGTTTCATTCCATGTCCAGCGATTACTGCCTTTTTACTTTAGGAAAGCAGATTCTTTGCACAGCTTGCATAGCAATGGAAGTTTTCAAAAAATGAATCTTTCACATCTGAGGACTTCAGCCCAGTTGTATTTTTTTTCTGTCACTTGCAGATACTTTCACTCAGAGTTGCTTCTGAGAATTACTCAGCCCCTAAGTATAGACTGTGACACTTTCCCTATAAAGAACCATCATTCTCTAGAGGTAGCTCTATGTTAAGGCATGTATCCTCTAATCCCTCTTCAGTACTTTTGCATTTTAAAACAGTGCAACAGTAAATGTAAAAGATTTTCTTTCCTTTTGACAGTTCCTGCATATACCCAGGTCCCATAGGATACCCATCTCTCTCTTTTTCATTCTATTTTTCCCCCAAAGATGATATTTTGATGCAGTAGCTGAAACTTAATATCTCATAGATTTTCTTGAAATGACAGTTTCTCTGTTACTCCCTACATCTATTTCAACCTTTTTTAACCTTGCTCTGGAGAGCACAGAGTCATTTTAAAAACATGGTTATTGATATTTGGACAGCAAATCTTTCAGTACCATTAGAGAAACTAGGAAATAATTAGAATTACATTCCAATTTAAATTAAATCTATTTGGGTTCTTGATATTAATCTATAGGCATTGCTAGGGATGCTTTCTTTGGCTATTAAACTTTCTGTGAAAATGAGAGAAGGATTGCAGAAGTTCATGCCCAGCTAACTGAATTAAAAAACATTTTCTTCATATTTTAAAAATAAATTATTTTCCCAATCAATTATTATCTCATAAGATAGTATTTTTATAGGGGGAGATTTTAGCAAAGTACCACTTAAATGGCACGTCTAAGATGTTCCTGCATATTTTTCTTAATCATTTGTAGTAAAAGAAAGGCCTTGTTATAAAACGGAATACCAAAAGAATTCATTAAAAATTCCTTCTCATCTTAGTTTAACATCAAGTCTCTCTTTGATATTACTGTATATACCCCTTCTAAGTTGATAATTCATTTGACAGCACTTCAAGCTGTGATAAGATCTCCTAATAATGAAGACCGCAAAAATAGGCACCTAGTCGGAATCAATAATATAGATCTCACTTATAACTGTCAGAGTTTTACATGAAGTTACTGGGCCTAACTCCACTTTCAGTTACAGGATGTAATTTCCATTTAATTTGGCCCTTTCATTCCCAACCATCACCATTGCAGTCTTGTTTAGATTCAACTTCAGTTGGCTCAGCCTCTTCCAATCGACAACAGCAACCAGTTATTGGGTAATCACCGAGACTGCAGAACTTGGGTTGGATTAAAAAAAGAGAGGTAGAGCTAGGTGTCATCTTCATACTGATGGAACTTCACTCTAAATCTCTGAATGATCTCACCTTGTGGCCTCAGATACGCATTGAACAAGAGGAGAGACAAGATGGAACCCTGCTGACACCTGAGGGGACAAAGAGCAATCTTCCATCATCACTTGCTGGGGCCTTCCTGACAGGAATGAATGGAACCACTCAAGAACAGCCCTGTGCATCCCTGCCAAGTCGCGCATTTGTATCAACAATACCTCATGGTCAACTGTATCAAAGGCCACTGAAAGATCTAACAGGATCAAAGGTTAATAAAGGTCAATCTCCAGGCGAAGATCATCGACCAAGGTCACAAATGCAGTCTCCATGCTATACCCCAGATGACTACCTGACTCAAATGGGTCCAGGAAACTGATAGCATCAAGTTAGATGACCCTGACGCTGCTGGGAAACCACCTTTTCATTAACCTTCCATAAGAATGGAAGGCTAGAAACAGGGCGATAGCTGTCCTGGGAGTCAACATCCAAAGATGGTTTCTTGAGCAGGAGCTGGACAACCACAATTTTAAGGGTGTCTGACAACCTACCCTCCCAAAGGGCAGCACTGACAACCCCAACCAGCAACAGCCCCAACGTCTCCTGGCTGGCTTTCACCAGATAGGGTGGGCAAGAATCTAATGCACAACTGGTTGTCCTCATTGGTCCAAGCACATCCTCCGCACTAGTGGGCAATACTAAGTAAAACAGATCCAAACAAACAGGTCAAGACTGAGTTTCTACAACCCCAGAGGCTGCTTTTAGACGTGCACAGCAAACATGCTGCATAAAATCGCGCTGCGTGTAAATATGCCGCGTGTGGGATTTAGATGTGATATTTTGCACATTAAAGCCAGTCGCGCATTCTTTTAAAGCCGCAAATTAAATACCTCAACATCGAGGTATTTAATTTGCAGCTTTAAAAGAATGTGCGACTGGCTTTAACACGCAATATGTCATGTCTAAATCCCACGTGCGGTATAGTTGCATGCAGTGTAATTTTATGCAGCATGTTTGCCGTGCACGTCTAAAAGCAGCCTTGTCCCACATGCGGCATAACATGCAGCATGATTTTATGCAGCGTGTTTGCGTGTACGTCTAAAAGCAGCGTCTGTCTCTGCAGTCGAAGTAGCAGCACCCAGGTTGTGGTGAATATGAGTGATTTTGTCTGCAAAGTAATTAATAAAAATGTCACAGTGGGCAATAGATGACTCGAGTTCACAGCAGAGACAGACCGAATTAACCAGGCCTTTCACCACCTGGAACAGCTCTACAGGACAAGACTTTGCAGATGCCATGATAGCAGAGAAGAAAACTTACTTCGTTGCCATCACAGCCACAGCATAGTCCTTCAAAAATGATCTATGCCACAATCAGTTGGCTTCAGTGTGAATTGAGCACCACCTGTGCTCAATCCACTCTGCCTACCTTTCCACTTCAACTGCTGGAGATCACACATATAGCAGGGGGACCTATGCTGTTGCAGTGTTGGGTGCAGATGCCTGGGGGCAAGTGTGTCAAGAAGAATAGATGTTATTCCACAAGGCAACTAGGTCATCAACAGAGCAGCCATCAAGGTCAGAAGGTAAATCCCCCAGAGATTTTCCAGAGAGTTCTGGAAACCAATTGGATCCATTAATCTCCAGGGTAGACCAACCTAACTGGTCCACCACCCCAACGGGGGTATAGGAGAGCAGGGATTACAGATCTCTTATTCAAATACAGAGAACATAACAATCCATTAAGCCATTCAAGGTTATACAACAGCCAAACATGTAGCATGTCCCTTCCCAACCCGTCTGGTGAAAGGCTCAAACAGGCAGCTCACAGCTCAATGTCTGGGGATGGGGTGGTTGCAGTAGAGGGACCGGGAAGGTGCAGTCCAAGGGCAAAGTCAAGCAGACAGAGTCCCATACACAGAAATTTGAGAAGCGGAGGGAGGGGCCACAGTCACCAAGCATTGTTCTGAAGCCGGGTCATGACAGTGGTGGATCCAGAGTTGGGAACCCCACACCCTCCACATATACCTCTCATGGAAGCATCCCTCTCCAGTACCCTCATGCCCGCATATGTCGATCCACCAAGATGTTTGGGTCACCAACTCACCATGATCCCTGCTGCCCACAGCAAGCTGAACATCCGCCCAGGTCCAGAAGCCATCTCCACTGCAGTAGACTCCATGGTCAAGTAGGGACCTTCAGCTGGGGCTCATCCCACTGTCTCTGGTAAGCCCTGGAACACAGCAGGATGGTCGCAAAGGTGATGCAACCATCCTGCTGATGGTCGCAAAGGGTCCCCCTCCAAAAGGCACAGGCAGAACTCTGGGAGGCCAACAATCTCCTGCAAAGCAACACTCTCGCCTCCCATGGTAGAAGTATTTACGCTGATGGCCCATCCCCAGTGGGCCCCAGAACACGGAACCTCAACTCGCTTGCAGCTGGCAATCACAGCTGCACACTTGATCTCCCATAAGCAACAGGCCCCATGCCAGAACGTCATAACCATCATGCATGGACAAGGGGTCCACCAACAGCAGTTGTACATCATCTCTAAACCACAGTTCACCTAAGGTCGGAACATTAAGGATGTGCACGGTAACTCTCCTTTGTTTTCATTATTACTTTCATTTTCATTATTAAAATGTCATTCATTTTTATTATATTTTGTTAGGTTTTGTTTCGGTTTCATTTTTACTTTCGTTTTTGATTTCCATTGGTTTCAATGGAAATCACATTTTCAGCTGTAACATTTTGATTTTCATCTGATTTGGATGACACCTGGCAAGATTGTATCTCCAACAGAGGGCATTATGTGTGCCAAAGTCCAGAAAGATTGGATAAGGGGTTCCAATTTTATAAGCAGTTGAAACTGGTTATTTAAGAAAATCTGTGTACACAGTCCTGGATGTAATGTCTTTGTCTCCCATCCAATTTGGATGAACTTGGCAACATTATACCCCTCCCCAAGGTTACCATATCTGCCAAATTTCAGAAGGATTGGATAAAGGGTCCTGATGTTATAAGCAATTTACTTGTAAATGTATTTCTGGCTGTAACAACTTTGTATTCTAGCTAATTTACATGTAATTTGGTAGAATTGTATCTCAGACCTTCAGGATCATTGCTGCCAAATATCAGAAAGATTTGATAAGGGGTCTCAGTGTTACAAGCCTGCACAGAATCTGCAAAGAATGAGCCTCTGACAGGGAGTCTCTTGTTTGTCACTGTGGTACAAGATGTTTGTGATGCCAACTGGCCAGCAGAAATGTCGCCCATATATATTCTGTGCTGTGACCACCCCAATCCCTCTCCCTCACTTGTTACGGGGAAGTTGAAAGCAACTGCTTAGGAAAAAAAACAATAAGGAACTCTCTTTTGTCCTTTATCACAGTGCTGCAGGATGTGATTGTGATGACAACTGGTCAGCCTGGATTTTTATTTATTTATTTATTTAAAATTTATATCCCTGGGGCGGCAAACAACATTCAATAAAAACAATATAAATTTTTTAAAAACAATTTAAAATACAATATGAGCAGAAACCCCCACCCCCACCCCCCTTGCCAAAAGCCTGACGGAACAGTCAGGCTGAAACAGCAGGAGAGTGGGAGCCAACCGAGCCTCCTCTGGGAGCGAATTCCACAGCACAGGGGCGGCCACCGAAAAAGATCTAACATCGGTGGCCACCTTCCTCGCCCTGGGAACCTCCAAAAAGGCTCCCACGGACGATCTCCAGGGTCGCACGGGCACATGGGGAGTGAGGAGATACCGCAGATAAGCAGGACTCAGGCCATGAAGGGCTTGTGTGAACATGGATGTGTGAACCATGTCTCCTGCTGGGATGCTATCTGCCCACTGCCTTACTGCCTGAAGTCCCAGTTATGTTCCTTCTATGTCCGCCTCAGAGCTGCCCAAGATTGGTCCTGGAATGCTAGAAACATGCAGTAAGAGAGACCAATCACATCTCTGTCCCAGCTAGGGTGTCTTTGAAATGTTAAGCCAATTGGCCAGATGATATATTTGTCATCTCTGCTGTTTGGCACCTACTTCAGTCTGGATGGGCACCCCAGGTACATGGGGTGTCTGTCAACTTGCAGAGAATGCCCCAGGAGGGGGCAGGAGGATGTTGGGCAACACACCAGGTGGGTGGGAATTGGATTTATGCCATTAGCTGAACTCTTGCAGTGAGCTCTAGCGCACGCACGCACGCACGCGCACACACACACACACACACACACATACACACACACACACGCACAAAAGCCTACCAGTAAAGTCTGAGAAAATGCTCTGACCAAAGCCAGAACTAACCACAGACAAAGAGCAGGCCGAAAGAACAGCAGCTTATACCTACCCTCTATGCTGGCCTTGAAACCACCACCGATTTGTCCTGTAAAGGTAGAAGCACGTAGTAATTGGTCAATGAATGTGTCTGCCGGTTGGGCTGCTCTTCCTCCCTTCTATAGCCCCCTCCCCCCTGGTATGCCTGTCTCTGACAGGCTTGGCAGGCACTGCATGTTCTATTTACCTGAATAACTAAAGTCTTCAAGAGGGAACTTTCAATTGCTTATAAAATTTGGACCCTTTATCAAATCTTTCTACAGTTTGGCAGAGATACTCCTGAAGGTCTGAAATACGATCTTCAGGACTGGCACTACACATGTGCAACATGTGCAGATGCACATGGCTCCATGTCAGCCTGGGCCCCACTCCTGTGGGCAGCAGCCCCGGCCCCTTATTTATATTATGCAAATTAGGCCATACACCAAGACTTTGCAAATGGCCCTGCATGGCACTACAAATCCAGCCCTGACAATCTTGCCAAAACACTTCATAACTTTGCTCCCCCTCTACCTCTCTGCTCTGATCTTCCTCTGAACTCCTTTTGAGCACTTCGCTCCTCTCCCATCCCCTCCCTCACCCTCCCACACCTCCACTGCTCCCCCAACTGCCTTCGTCCCTTCTCCCTCGCTGCCCTGCATGCCTGGAACTCCCTCCTTGCCCTCGTCCGCCTTGACCCCATCCTCCACACCTTCAAGTCCCTACTCAAAACCCACCTCTTCCACTCTGCCTTTCTTAACTCCTACTAATCATCCCCAACCAGGATTATCCCCCACCTGTTATCTTCAAACTCCCATTTACTGTAACCAAGCCAAGAACATGCACCTGAGTTCTTGCATCCTTGTGAATGTTGCATCCCTTGTCTCTCCCTCTGTTTCCCCTTCCCTGTCTTCCCTCCCATTGTCTTTAGATTGTAAGTTCTCGGGCAGGGACCATGTCTATTTTATTCTCTGTAAAGTGCCAGGTACACTTCTTGCACTATATATAAATGTTTATAATTATAATAATTATAATAATTAATAATAATGTTAAATGGATGGAGAAATAAAATGTTACAGCCAGAAATGCATTTACAAGTAAATTACTTATAACATAAGGACCCATTATTCAATCCTTTTGCAATTTGGCAGAGATAGTAATCTTAGGGAGGGGTATAATATTGGTAAGTTTCATCCAAATCAGATGGGAGACAATGCCGTTACAGCCAGGAATGTGTACACTGTTTTTTTTGGTAAAATAACAGATTTCAACTGCTTATAAAATTGGATTTCATTATTCAATATTTCCTAAATTTGTCAAACATAATGCCCTCTGGTGGGGGTACATTCCTGCCAAGTTTCATTCAAATTGGATGAAAAATAAAAAAAGGTTACTATTATTATTATTATTATTAAACATTTATAAGTTACAGTTCAAAATGCAGTTTTTTCCTATTAACTCATAATAACGAAAAGAAATTATTTCGTTCTTTTGTTATTATGTTCGTTCATTTTCGTTATTCAGTAACAAAAATGAAATAGCCCTCTTTCATTTTAATTATTATAACAATGAAAATGAAATTCACACCCCTATAAGGACATGTCCAACATAATGGCCACAGCAAGCACTGACTTTCCCATGGGATGGGAGGCCAATATAAGCTGAACAGAGTGCCTGAAACCAGATGGACTGTGCTCCAAAGTTGCCAGATAATGGATGGCCAGACCCCTGCCCCCCTTTTGATTCCATCCAAGAAAGTTGATAAATGGTGTATACTATCAAATGTATACTTTTAATATCTCAGAATATCATTTCATTGGGACATTTCAATCAGTTCATGGCCAAGGCCACAATCTACAAACCACTGGCTCCAGAACAGCTCATAGGGCTTTAATGGGTTTACTCTGGAGTAAATGTTTTTCAGATTTTTCAGCCTAGGGGGAATTGAATGAGAGCAGTTCATGGGTAAATCTAATTGGGCTTCTACAGCTGACACCTAATCCACAGGAAGTACAATGTGAGAGACCTACTGGAAACACAAGATTGACTGCCTTGCCCTGAACTAAAGGTGTTAACAAACAAGACAATAGCTCCCAATAGCCACCACCAAGTGGTTGTCCACCTGGCCATGTATTAGGTGGTTGCCAGATGTTTGCCTGCAGCCCCGATTCACCCGCCCCACTGCCCTCATTCACAGCAGGGGCTGGGAGTATGCCAATTCAGCTGTGTGGGCAAATGCTGACTAATCTAAGCAAATGCATGTGTCTGTGTCCTGTCAATTAGGTTGTGCACAGCCTCACACTCATGTTGCACCACAGAATGTCGAGAGTGAAAGCCTAGAGCGTCCAAGGAGCGACTGTTCTCAGGGGGGATGGAGCATGGCAGGGAAGAATGTCTGTCCATCTGTGAGCTTAATTGTGCTAAAACTGTGAGTGGGGCTGAGTGTGGGCTGCAGGGACCAAACACGGATTCCAGTGGACTATTGTCTCGTTTGTTTTTACCCTGAGAGAGGCAGTTATTCAGTTATAAATTCTAAGCATTTCAATAGCTGATATCACATTTGTAGATGCTGCAGGAGACATTCCAGCTTCAATAGTTAAGGTCTGAAGCCTGGAATCATAAGGGATTGGATGAAATAAAGATCTTATGGTAGCCTGTGGCATAGGAATTCATATTGGTTATTTTTTTTCTTTTTTGGAGTGCAGAAAGTACATCTTGACAAAATGCTCTCAGTGGGAAAGGTTAAATTAATTTTTTCAAGCCATGCTGTCTGATTTGAGGAGTGTTTTTAATATAGAGGAAAGCAAAATCAGAAACACAGAGTCCCTGAAGATCACTTCTGTGAAAGGAAGATGGTAACCTGTTTTCTAGCTGCTGTTCAGCTAGATCTTGGTACCTGTGCCACAATGTGACAAATTGCAGAGGCTTGATATTTGCGGGTTTAGGGCATTATGCATTTAAAAACAATTTTTGTTGGTTAATCCTGGTCAGTGTGGAAATTAAGTGCTGAATTAGTCATTGTCTAGGCCCATGGTTTTCAAATTGGCGGGGGGAGGGAGGGCACAGAAGGTATCCTGAGGTCAGTGGGTGTGCAAGACAGAGCGCAATTGGCAAATAAAAGTTTCCAAAATGACGGGGCAACAAGTGGGGGAGAGAGTCAGAGAAAGAGGAGGAGGAGGAGGAGAGAGGGAAAGCAACAGGAGGGCAGGAAGCAAGATGGGTATATGGGTATACATGTGTGATAGTGGGGAGGAAGGGTTTCAACTACCACAGACAAGGGGAAAGTGATGCATGGTTTAAAAAGTTTGAGAATCACTTGTCTAGAGCACTGGGACACTTCTTATGGGCAGCATTCCTCTGGGAGTGATACTGCTATTATGGCTGTAGGCAGCAGTACTATATTCCCTTCCCCCAGTTCCTCCTAGGTTTCGTGGCTCAGCACTGCTGCCGCCAACCTTCCTCCCACAGCTGCAGCCTGTGACATGACACCCCTAGGCTCCAGCTCCTTTGGTCTTACAGCAACTTCCCTAGGGTGGCCATACCTTCCCTTTAAAAGAGGATGCTTATGAAAAATACATGGTGCAGGGCTGCATGGAAACCAATGCAGCCCTGCAACATGTATTTTTCATAAGCATCCTCTATTAAAGGAGAGGTATGGCCACCCTAACCTCCTCCTATGAGTCCCATTCAATAGGGCGTGCTGTGCAGAGCAGTGTGCTGCTGCCTTGCTGTTACTAGACACCTTGCTCTGAAGCTGCTCTGGCAGACTGAGGGGAGTTGGAGGCCTTAGGTTGTGAGGTGCTGGCATATAGCACATAGCTGCAGAACTGATTGACCTCCAAGGCCTCAAAACCACAGGCCTGTCTACTGCTGCCAGGAGGAGCACTCCCCTCCCCATCTCTCCTCTTAGCACTGGAGGAGTGACTGCTATGTGCGCTGAGCCTCAGGACAGAAGCCAGGCAGGGTGACAGATTTACTTTGCAGTTCCTATGGAGCAGGGGGCATGGTAGTAAAATAGCTAGGATAGGACTGGTCCTAGATGTTGATAGTGAAGATTTGTCAAGTCCCCTAGAACGAATGCCTCCTGACCTCTGTTATTTTTGTTTTAAAATGCAAATAAATATTTTAAATAAATGCCAGTTCCGTGGAGGGATTAGCAACAGCAAAATGGCTTCTAAAGAAGCATGGTGCAAGGCAATATGTAATAGCTGGAGAGAGGAGAATGAAACTTGTAATCAGGAGAGCAGAGATTTAGTTTAACCTGCCAATGACTCACTTGGGAGCACACCTACTCAACTGAAATGTGTGGGAGTTTCCCCATTGACCTCAGTAGAGTTAGGCTTGCACATTTTGTCTACTTAGCTAAACTGCCCAACCTCCATATGCCATACATTCTCTGCCTGTAAACTGAGGTAAAGTAATATGAGATGGGGTATTGTGAGCGTGGAAATAGTTTTATACATTCCAAGAATTGTATTCCTGTGCATCCTATACTTTCCTGAATTTTTCCTAAGCACACCAAATTTCCAGTGTTGTGTAATATGCTTGCTTCCTACAAATGACTGTTAATTACACCCAGAGAAGCTGGGGCTTTGTGCAAAATGGTGGTGTGGCACGCCTCCTAACACAGAGATGTTTCACAGACACATACTGACTTGCCCATTAGCAAGAGGAAAATATTACAGTAATTAATTTCAGATGTTCAATTAAAATTGTAGTATCCTCTCCAGCAGGCTTTTCAGGCCTGTAGGTTCTGCATATGTTATTATTTCTGGTTTACTTATGGGTCCCTCCTAAATCAATATGGGTCCTCCATGACCTGGTGCTCTCTGCATTTGAGACTCTGTGGACCTTAGGGCTGCCACCTATGCCACTTTTTAAGGAACACTTATGAAAAATACATGTTTCAGGGCCTGTGTTGTCACTTAAGTCACCAATGCAGGCCCTGCAATATGTATTTTTCATAAGTGTTCCTTAAAAATTGGCATAGGTGGCAACCCTGGTGGGCCTGTATGCCAGTGCTTCTCTCCCTTGTTGTCATTTCAAGTTTATTCATGGATCCCCTGTGTTGGGGGCGCTATGGAGTCAATCTACACTTGCCTGTATCCAGCCCTGCAGAGGTTAAACCCATATAATGGGTACCTCCTGAAGAAATGATGGCTTCAAACCTACCTATTTGTTTTTTTTCCTTATTCTGTATGCTCATTTATTTTCAGCCTGTTGTAAGATATTTAAACATTTTATTTTTTTAAAAAGAATCCCAACTCTTTGTGAAATAGCCAAATGACTAGTTTAAGATACTGAAAAAGATCGTGTAAATGTTTTGGTTATTTGTTGAAGTCCTAGGACAGGTATAATACACCTAAAGATTACGACGAGCATTTCAGCGAGATGTGCCTTCAAGCATTTCTTTACGGAAGGAATATTTTATATTTATTAAATTTCAGTAGCTTTTACATCTCATCTCATCATCTCAGTTGCCATTCCAACAGCACCAGTCTTTCCTCATTCCTCATTCCTCAGGAGTCCAAGGTACAAAGGGAAAAATGTATCATGTTTAATAGTTGGCTTTGGAAATTTTCCATAGTTTGTCCATTACAAGCATGGCTGTTACCCACAGGGTACACAGCGTTTATTTTAGTTTGTTCTCATACTATTTTGCTTTCAGAGTATGAGTACTTAACTCTGTTCTCTCTCAAAATGTTGTGGTTTGGCTGGAGTGTTGTAGACTAAACTGGAGACTTGCACTGCTTCTACCAGGTGGGGTTACTAGCTACTGTTTATTTTGCTCTTTGTATGTGAGTACTCAGAGCTGGTTTTAGGAGGCAGTGACTATTAGAGCAATTACTTGGGGCCTCAGGTTATGGGGGCCTCGCTAAAGGTAATATATTACATTACACAGATCACCTTAAAGTGGCACAATCTAGTAATAGTGAAAGGACAATCGTAAAGTACTGCAGTGAGGGAGGAAGCCACCAGGTTCATTATGACCTGGGATCAGCTATAGCATAAGACTCTATAGTGAGGGTGTATTGTGTAAAACAGTAAGTAGTTCCACTGATCTTTTATCTTGTAATTTAATTTTGTGCTTCATGTTTGAAAGTTCTAGAACCCATCTGCTGGTATCTGTCAGTTCAAGTCATTTGTTGTGCAGTGGAAGGAGAGAGGGGCCCACCCAGTGCCCCTCTACAAATCTAGTGCTGGTTCTGAGTGTATTTCAGATCAAACCTTCAGCAGTGCTGCTCTGTCGAAGAGCAGTATTAGGTTGAGCAACTGTGTACAGGGGGGCTCCTGTTTCTGTCCCATATGCCACAAAAGTGAGTTCTTCACCAGTTCTGAAATTTTGGTGCAGAAGGAAGTGGGGAGAAGGAAGACTAATCGGAACAGGGACTTCTGCACTGGGAACACAGAATATCTATTCTGTGGGCCAAGACTCTCACTCTTGTATGTGAAGGGCTGGCTTTAGAATTTGTGGGGCCCCACCTTCTCCTTTGTGGCCCTGCCCTCTCTGGGGCACCCTGTATGGGACCCTAGAGGTAGCTGTGTTTCAGGCCCCACTACAAGGGAGTCCCTCACTCTGTACCATACCCTGTGAAAATGGAGGATGCTACAGGGCCCCTGGAAATAGAGAATATAGTGGGGCATCACCTTGTGGTAAGGCCAGCCCTGCCTACGTGAGCTTACAAATCAAACTAATCAGAGTTGAAATGCGAACAAAGCAAAAACAAATGGCAGATTGGAGAGTTATGAATCACAAACTGTAAATTAACAAAAAAATCCACAAAACTTTGATAACCAGCCCTTTTGTAAATTTGGCTGGTCACAGATACTATAAAAACATTAAATTGAAATTTACTGCTGTGGAGAAGTGCAACTAATCAAACCTGAACTTCATTTTGAATATTCACTCTCTCTCTCTTTTAGTAAGTGTACGAGTCAAATAACTGCTTTTCCGTGTGTAAGACAAGTAAAAGATTTGTCCCCAGGTATGCTTATTGCTGCTTAGATATTTCCATTGAACCTCCAACTAAGTAAATATTGCTCAACTTCACCTCTATGAATTTCATTGGGTGTAAACAAAGGGACAGCAGCCAGTCCATCTGAAGGTGACCTGCCAGATGTTGAAGCAGAGCACCTGCTCCAGTGCAGCCCCACTTGCAGCACTCTGGAACATCCCGGAGCACCACCAGCAGAGCAGACTGGCCAAACCTGGGTCACCAGCCCAGAGTGGAGCTGCTGTCCATCTGCTCAGCACACCCATGCTGCAGCTCCACTCCTGGCTGGCTGTTGCCCTAGCAACACCATAGAGTTGCAGGTGCAAGCCTAGAGCATCAAGCAATCACCCACAACTCTATGGTGTGTGTAGAGGGAGGGTGCTGCATGGATGGACCGTGGCACGGGGAACCCACTGGGTCCATCTAAAAGGAGACCTAAGAGGAGCTGGAAGTGGGCAGATGTGGGGGTGCACCCCCAGAGCAGCTCCAGGGGTGGGCTGCCTCCTTGTTCGTCTAAAAACACTCATTATATCCTTCCCTCCTCAAATTTTCCAGCCACACATCTTGTTCCCATTACACAACATAAGTATCTTGTTTCTCAGATTTGAATGAAAAGTCCGTACCTAAGTTGGTAATCTTCTTTTGTGGCTCATTTACATTTTAAATGGCAACAATGAGTTATTTACAATCAAAAGCAAAATAACAAAAATTACTAGCAAAGTAAATTTGCTTGTTCTTATAAATACCCCATCTCTTGTACGTTTTTCCCAGTGTGAAAATTCCCCTTGAACATTTCTAGTTATTAGACATACTGATTACAGTGTCAGGTATGCACAGAGTAATTCTCACAATGGGAGCTTTATTGAAGTAATTTTGTTATATCTGAGCACTGCTGCTTAAATACATCGCATTATCTGAAAATGAATGCTAGGAAACAGAGCATTTTGCAAAAATAGGACTAAATGCATAAGCTATCGGAAAAAGTCAAATCTTTACGTAAATATAAGATACTATCCAAGATATTCTATACCTGTCTGAAGAAGTAAGGTTGCAGGTCAGAACACAGTAAGTGTTACAGATCTCAGGGTCAATGGAATTATTGTGAGTGAAGTGAATTGTGGGTATCCTTACTGCCTTCCTTTCATTATCAGTGCTGTGGTCAGCACACTTCCACTGATTTATTTGTGGAAGGAAGAGCCAGAAAAATTAAATTCATCTTTTTCCAGGCCAGCGTTCTGCTATAAACATTGCTGCAAACATTCACTAACTTTCCAGTGAGGGAATTTATTTTCCTTCTTCTCTCTATAGTGTTTGGCTGATTGTGCTATAATTTGTTATAATTACCCAACAAGACATTGTTTCCTTAAGGCTGCAGCTTTGTAAACATTGCTTGCCTCCACATTACACTCTTTCATCTCCCCAAACAAGGAATTTGACAAACTAACCCTGAACCCTGGATATTTTAATTTTTTTTCTAAATACAGAAGGAAGTACAGAATGAAGTTGGTCAAGTAGTATTTAACGAACAAAATATTCTAGAAATGTAGGCATCTTTCTTGATTTGCAGATCATTTGTGAGCCATTCACAGGGCTCAGTCCTACATCCACTGAAGTCATTACTTCACTCCCATTTGCTTTAATGGATGGACGATTTCACCAATAAGTTCTACAGTATTATTCTTAATAACAGTCTCCACCTTTTAATGAATCACCAAGACAGCATGGTTAAGAACATAAGAAGTGCCATACGGGGTCAGACCAATGGTCCATCTAGCCCAGCATCCTGTCTCCGACAGTGGCCAATCATGGTGGCTTGGGAGAAGCACCCAACAGGTCACAATGGGGGGGGTCCATTCCCTGTTCTTTCCCCCCAGCTCCCGTCATATTCCCTGATCCTGTCTGGCTAATAGCTGCTAATGGACCTATCTTTCAGAAACCTCTCCAAACCTCTTTTAAACTCAGCTATAGTACTGGCCCTTACCACAGCCTCTGGCAGTAGATTGCACAGTCCAATTATACGCTAAGTGAAACAATATTTTCTTTTATTTGTTTTAAACTTGCCACCCATGAGTTTCATGGAGTGTCCCCTAGTTCTAGTACTAGCTGAGAGGGTAAATAACTGCTCCTTGATTATAAGTTCCACCTCACTCATGATTTTATAGACCTCTATCATATCTCCTCTCAGTCATCTGCTTCTCCAAACTGAAAAGCCCCAACCTACCAAGTCTCTCCTCATACGGGAGTCCTTCCATGCCCTTGATTATTTTTGTTGCCCTTCTCTGTACCTTTTCTAGTTCAGCTATGTCTTTTTTTAAATGGGGTGACCAGAACTGCACACAATATTTCAGGTGCGGTCACACCGTTTATTTGTATAGAGGCATTATGACAGCCTCAGTTTTATTCTCTATCCCCTTCCAAATAATTCTTAAAATTCTGTTTGCTTTTTTGACTGCTGCTGCGCATTGCGCTGTGGATTTCATTGTATTGCTCACCACCACCCCCAGATTCCTTTCCTGAGTGATAACTCCTAGCTTAGTACCCAGCATTATGTAGGCATTGTGGCAAAACGCCAGTAGGGGGGTGCTATACAGCTAAGACACCCACCTCACTGTGTTTCTCCTGATCTCTGTTCTGGGGTTCCCACAGCTGGGAAAAAAACCAAAACCCTTTTGTTCCGCTGCCACCACTTGAGGGTACTTCAGAGGGTGTTGTTCACACACCCCAAGATATATGAACCCCCAAAAGACATAAGTCTCACACCTTCCCAAAAGCACTCCCCTTTCCTAGCACTCTGTTCCTGGGATTTCCTCCACTGTGTTGGAGGCAGATCCCCAGAGCTACCCACAGGAGGCTTCCCTTGGTTCCCAAAGCTGTTGGCCCCTAGCCAAATAGGTAGATTTTCTCCTTCTAAGCCTTAGTAGCGAGGCTTGGCCACCCGGCCCAAAGGAGGCGTTTATTGCGCAGCCAATAACACACACCCCCAGTAGGGTAAAAAGAAAACTTAGTCTTTACTGGTACATATGACAAAAAGGAATAAAAGCATAGAACTAGGAGTGATAACCCTTTGAGCAATCAGTCAGACCTGAGGGCATAGTAGCCCTTTTAGAAAGCGTCTGCCTCTAACTGTAACTATAGAGGTGGGACCCCAGGGCAATTACCGGCTACTGGATTTACCGGATACCAGTTTTCAAAAAACCGGATTCCCAGATTAAATCCAGTATACCGGTACCGGATTTATTCCATTGATTTCAATGGGGCACTGTCCCCATTGAAATCAAAGGAATAAAAAAATTCCTCCCCCCTCCCCCTCCCAGGCTGTGCGGGTGGAAGGGGGGACACCACCCACCCACCCTGCCCAGCCTGGATTTAAAAAAATAAATTCCCCTAAGTGTCTCCGCCGGCACAACCCAGAGCCAGCCCAGCACCAGCGGCCATCCCAGCAGCAGCCAGTAAGTATTAGTACTGTACTGTATGATCCCTGGGGTGGGGATGGGGGTTTAACACCCCCCACCCCAGGGATCACCCTACTTCCAACAAGTTCCCGGAAGGCCTACCGGGTGGCGGTGGCGGTCCGGAAGCCTCAGCGCCGGCTGTGGCTGCCAGCTTCAGATGCTGTAGGCCTTCCGGGAAACTTCCGGAAGGCCTACATACAGTTCCCGGAAGTTCCCCGGAAGGCCTACAGCATCTGAAGCTGGCAGCCACAGCCGGCGCTGAGGCCTCCGGACCACCGCCGCCACCCGGAGCTCACCTGGAAGGTAGGATCCCGGTGGGAACTTGTTGGAAGTAGGGTGATCCCTGGGGTGGGGTGGGGATGTTAAACTCGCCCCCCACCCCAGGGATCATACAGTACAGGTACTAATACTTACCGGCTGCTGCTGGGACGGCCGCTGATGCTGGGCTGGCTCTGGGTTGCGTCGGTGGAGACACTTAGGGGAATTTTTTTTTTAAAATCCAGGGTGGGAAGGGTGGGTGAGGGGTTTCCCCCCTTGCACCCGCGCAGCCTGGACTCGGGGAGGGAAACGCAGGTTTTTGGTGGGGTTTTTACATTGCGGCCATTCATTTGAATGGCCGCAATGTAAAAAAAAAATCCGGTACCCGGAATTCGGTAACCGGGCCGGATTACCGGGTTGAATCCGATAATGCCGGTACGCCCAGTACCGGCATTATCGGATACCGGAAAATCCGGTAGTCCCTTCCCTAGTAACTAGGTAGTACTCACAGGGGTGCTGATCAGTTCTCCATAGGGGATGGTTTTCCTATGGGGTCCAAGTTCTTCTTCTGGCCAGGCCAGAGTTGATGTTAAGCCATACAGGCCATGTGGGTGCCCTATGCAGGAAGGACACCAGCCACACAGCCGTTCAGTTAGTCCAGAGAGAGAGCGAGCCAAAATGCCTGTGCTGGTCCTTTTAAGGCATCCTTGACCTTCGTTCTCATTTGTCCAGGAGGGTCAACCGGCTTTAACCCAGAAGCCCTTCTCCTTCTATCATTAGCTCATTCCACGTCACCTGTCTCAGGTGTAGAGTTCCCCCCCTTAGGAATTCCAGGAATGAGGAAGTCCTTAACAGGTGCTTGTTGAGGCCTGGGCTTTGGCTAAGCCAGGCTTGCAGTTTCAGCGAAGGG
>QEPC01002769.1:4193161-4210416 GCA_003113815.1 Sphenodon punctatus
AAACAGCCGCGGCGCTGTTTTAGACAAACCGAAAGCGGAAGTTGTGCGCGTGATCCGAGGCCGCGCATTCTTTTCCGGCCGCGTATGTCACCCCAGAGAGATCAGGGTGGTTCGCTCGCGGTCGGCAAAGAATGCGCGGCCCTGGATCACGCGCACAACTTCCGTTTCCAGTTCGTCTAAAACAGCGCCGCGGCTGTTTTGCCGGTCCCGCGCCTGATCCCAGCTGCTCGTCTAAAATCGGCCTAAGTGCTTGATCTCCTGGGGACAGCAGAAATAAAACTGATCCAGCCCCTTAAGATCCAACACCAGCTCCCGGGTCTCTGCTTTGGCTCCAGCCACCCACTTTCCCAGGGCTTCCACTAGTTGGGCCCCAAACTCAGTCATAGATTGCCCTGACTGAGGAAGCAGTGTGCGAAACCACTTCCTGAAACGATCTGGGCCCAGCTGATAGCACTTGAGCACAGCCTCTTTAAAAGCAGGATAATCGTTGGGTAAACTATCAAGGATCACCGACATGGTCCCAGAAACCAAGCCGGCCACATACCGCATGAAGTCCTCCTCCCTCAAGTTCCATCTGTGAGTCTGCTTCTCAAAAACACTCAGGAACACCTCGGGGTTGTCTCCCACTTTGAAAGGGGTGAAGTCCTTTGGAGTCAGCTTGCGGGGTGCGTCCAACTTCCGCTGGTGCATCGTAGTCTCGTGCTCTCGCTGCTCCCTCTCACACTTCTCCTGGGCTTCTCGCTGTTCCTTCTCGTGCTGGCGCTGCTCCCTCTCGTGCTGGCGCTGAGCTGCCTTGTCGGCTCTCTCTCGCTCCCTGTCGGCAAGTCCTGGGCTGCCAGCTCCTTCTCTCTCAGGCGAATCTGCGCCCGGAGCAGGTCCAGCTGTTCAGGGGTCCCTCCGGGAGCCCCAGAGAGAAGGGTTGCTCCAGCTCTGGTCTCTGGACCCACGAGCTGATCCACCTCAGACATTTCAAAGTCCTTTATTTGCTGCCTTAGCTGCTCGTTGGGCAGCCCTTCTGCTGGGAGATTCCTCTTCTGGGCCTCTCTTACGAGGTCAGCTTTAGTGAGTCTGTTGAGCCCCTTGGGCAATCCCAGCAGGGTACTTCCCTGTGTTCCAGAACTCATACTTTTTTTTGTTCTTGCTCTGCTTATCTAAGCCCTTTCTAGTCGACCCGAAGCCAAATTCAAGGACTCGATTGCTCAAGGTTTATTTCCAAAGCCCCCCTTTGTTCTATGGGTGCTTTTCAAAAACTCCAGTTCAAAAAGAAAACTGCTGGTGGATCCAATCCCACCTGTGTGTGCTTATTTGGCTGCTTGGGCGATCCCACTGCTGCCACCACATGTGGCGAAACGCCAGTAGGGGGGTGCTATACAGCTAAGACACCCACCTCACTGTGTTTCTCCTGATCTCTGTCCTGGGGTTTCCACAGCTGGCAAACCCCCAAAAACCCTTTTGTTCTGCTGCCACCACTTGAGGGTACTTCAGAGGGCATTCTCACACCCCAAGATATGTGAACACCCAAAAGGCATAAGCCTCACACCTTCCCAAAAGCACTCCCCTTTCCTAGCACTCTGTTCCTGGGATTTCCTCCACTGTGTTGGAGGCAGATCCCCAGAGCTACCCACAGGAGGCTTCCCTTGGTTCCCAAAGCTGTTGGCCCCTAGCCAAATAGGTAGATTTTCTCCTTCTAAGCCTTAGTAGTGAGGTTTGGCCACCTGGCCCAAAGGAGGCGTTTATTGTGCAGCCAATAACACACACACCCAGTAGGGTAAAAAGAAAACTTAGTCTTTACTGGTACATATGACAAAAAGGAATAAAAGCATAGAACTAGGGGTGATAACCCTTTGAGCAATCCAGAGTTGCTGTTAAGCCATACAGGCTATGTGGGTGCCCTATGCAGGATGGACACCAGCCACACAGCCGTTCAGTTAGTCGAGAGAGAGAGAGAGCACCAAAATGCCTGTGCTGGTCCTTTTAAGGCATCCTTGGCCTTTGTTCTCATTTGTCCAAGAGAGTCAGCTGGCTTTAACCCAGAAGCCCCTCTCCTTCTATCATTCGCTCATCCCACATCACCTGTCTCAGGTGTAGAGTTCCCCCTCCCTTAGGAATTCCAGGAATGAGGAAGTCCTTAACAGGTGCTTGTTGAGGCCTGGGCTTTGGCTGAGCCAGGCTTGCAGTTTCAGCGAAGGGGGTTAGAGGGGGGGGTCTTTGTCAGGGCAAGGGATTTTGCCACAGGCATAGTTTGGATTATTTTTCCCTACATGCATCATTTTGCAGTTGTCCACATTAAATTTCATTTGCTGTTTAGATGCCCAGGCATTAAGTGGTCATGATGACAGCTATCTGAAATTTGTGGTATGTGATTAGTCCCATGACATTGTTTTGGCTCCATGATCACATGACCACTTGAAAGAGATGAGTAATTAATTAGTTATTATAAATAGCAAGGAACATACAAGGCACATCTGACATGAAAGTCATGAAATTTCCAAGATTGGCAATATTTCCTGGGATACCATCAGCTGTCCAACTGTCTTCTTTCTGAGTAGACCATACGGAAGCAAACCTTAAAAGTTTGTCTTATACTAGTTTGGGTTCCTGTTTAATTTTAATTAAATAGTTTTTTTCTGGATACCAATATTGGTGCAGTCGTGAAACCACTTACTCTGGAGTAGTTCCATTAGCTTCAAAAGATTAGTTGGCTTCAGTGGAACTACTCTCAGGTGGTTTTAGGATTCCAGAAATTTGTGACTGACCCTATTGTTCTGCCGAGGTTAAGATATACTCCTACAGGAACAAACAGTGGGAACAATCCTCCATTCGTTAAAGCTGGGGCGTTGGCTTTAATGGATGGAGGATTGTGAGCTGTCACTTCTTCCTTCTCTCTGTAATAGGACCTGTAATATGGGTAGTTCTAAGGCTTAATTTGTGGCACACCTCAGCATTTCTTCTTGACCCGGTCACTGTTGCTACTCTGAGTCTACACTCATGACTGAATGCAAAAGCACCAAACTATGGGCTCATTCAGACGTGTGTTTAAATCGCACAGTGGCGACGGCGGCATCATGCGATTTAAAGAACCCCGCACTTCCGGGTTGGTGTGAATGCGGTGAGCGCGCACATTTCCACCTAGCCTGAATTTTTGGAGCGCGGTTTGAAAAGTTGCTCCGAGCAGCTTTTCAAACCGCGCTCCAAAAATTCGGGCTAGGTGGAAATGTGCGCGCTCACTGCATTCACACCAACCTGGAAGTGCGGGGTTCTTTAAATCGCACGATGCCACTGTCACCACTGTGCGATTTAAACACACGTCTGAATGCCGCCTAACTCTCCCCCCTGACAAGGTAGGGACTGATAGGCATTGCTACACAGCTGATTGGTAGAAGCAGTGCTAGTTCTGGCCCCCATCAAACTTAGGCCCCTTTTACATAAGATGCCTCCACACATGAACACTCAGAAATCTGGGTGTTCATGTGTGGGTGAGTGTTGTGTGAAAGCCACGGTGGGTTGGTGGGGTGGGTGGGTGTGCATGCGTGCTCCCACCGAACAAGCATGCACACCCACCTCCACTCATCACCCACGCACGAAGCAACCAGGATTGCTCCATGCGTGGGTGATGGATGGAGGTGGGTGGAGATAGGTGTGTGCCGGTGTGCGCCCGTCTGCACCCTCTCCCCACCCGCTGCACATGCATAGGCACAAACACCGACCCTTCCCCCTGCACGACCTGTGTAAAAAGGGCCTTCATCTGACCCTGAACAAAGTAGGAATGGAAACAGGGACTGATGGAGCCAGGGGAAGGAGGGGCTAGCAGCATATCTCTACTGGTCCCTTTGAACTGCCCTCCCTGCTTCTAGGGTCAAGAGGCAGGACTTCTGAGACAGGCTTAAACTTCCTAACCCCCTTTTTTTTTTTTTTGCAAATTAAGTGCTGGGAAGTCCACTGCAAAACCCATTAGATAACAGCCTCTCTCAAATGTAAGCTAGTCGCAGAAAAAAAATCTATGGTGGGTAAAAACAAACATGACACTGGCCTGCTGTTGCCTGAGACTCACCAACACGTGTGGTCCTGCACCAGTAGATGCTGGCCCAGGACTGCCCTGGGGCAGATAGGTAGCTGGACTGGGCTGCGTCCTTGGGAAAATCTCTGAGGGGCAGTCTAGGCCATGGGCTGCCCACGCAGACCAGCACATTAGTTTGGTTCTGCCACGCCTGTCTTGAGGTAGGGGTCGCCATGGCTACCCATCATGGCAGGGCCCTGGTAGTGGGGCGGGGCTGGCCACCTGCATGTTTGTTGTGTTCCGCCAGCCTACCCAAGAGGGTGGGGTGGCTCTCCAGCTGCCCGGCTCACAGGCACATTTGTTTCATGCCACACACTACACTGTGGCATCTGAAAACCCCAAATTTGTTTTAATATAATTCAAACGGTATAATTCAAGCAACACAAGTAGAAAAGGCCTTTGAAACCACAGCTTGAAAGGGCAGATGGGCTTGCTGTAGACAAAAACGTAAGCTACAGTTGAAAAGTCTCAAGTGCTTGTCTTTGATATAAATCGTTTTGTGAAATCAAGATTTAGTACTGCTTTTTTTGTTGTTGTTTTTTAAAAAAGTTCAGTCAAGAGTTAATTCTCCTACTATTTCCCCCTCTTCTTTTGCTGGCATTAGATAGCATTTCCATTATATGCAGTCTCTAGTGGATTCCTATCAAGGCATACAGAAATTTTCCATTGAGTGGAAAACTGGCACGGCTTTCTTGTTTACATCTAGCAAAGGTAACAATTCTGATGAAATACTGTTCTATAATTATACTTCTGGTAGCTAAACTGTATGTGTGTTTTGGGCGGAGGGATACTTATACTATCAATTAACTAGGCCAATACACCTGAGTATGTGCATAAAACCAGTCCTTATTTTGGGTGTTTTTAAATGAGTGCCGCAGGGGTGTGTGTGTCTCCATGGCCACTAAGTGATATGGCTGTCGGGCGCCCACACACTCAACATGCGTGGGGAGCACTTCAAATGAGCATCTCCCAGCACTGCTGCTCCGACCATGGAAACAGCCACCCTGGCCCACATGGGGCTCTGGATTTTTCAGGAGTGCTCCGTGTGTGGCCATGAGTGGCCACTGCGTGGATCACAGAAGAGCACCTCTGCACACCCCACTGTCACATGAGCAGCTGGATGAGTAGATGGTGGGGGGGCCATCCGTGGACGCGTGTCGTTTAAAAACACCTCCCCCCATAAACAACTCCATTTAGACAAAGCTGTTTCAGTTTCTTGACTTCCTGGAACCTGCAAATGAGAAAAGGTTACGGGCTTTCTCTGCAAGCTCGGTTTAAGGCTTTTCATTCCATGATCTCAGTAGGCTTGACTTTGGTGGGCTGGTGATAGACTGCCTTTATTTCTGTCGAACAGGCTAAAGGCAGGTATCAAAACCATGGGTAGAAGGTAATCATCACTGTCAGACAGTTGTAATGGTCTCAAGAGATTCCCACAGGAGACTATTTTGGCACTACTTTGTGTTTATTCTGTTCAGCAATAGCCTCTGAAAGGATTAAGTCACTTTGGAGACCGGGATATAAACAGCTAGATACTACTGTTCTGTTGTTATGGATGAACATGCTATGACTGTTGTAAAGATTCATGCCCAGAGCAATGCTGGTTTCAAAAGAAAATGCATTTGACAGGCAAAGGGTATATATATACTCTTTGAAGCACCGCTGGAATACCCCTAAATGGTAGAAAGAATAGTTTGGGCTTTTATAGTTCTTTCCATTGGATGATCTCAAATATGAAGCCTCACAACATTCTTAAGGTAGGGATTCTAATAATAGGGGAAGGTAGAGAAAACAAGGCTGTAGGGTCAGGTGGTGCAACTGCATTGGGCCCATGAACCTGGATCCTGCCCATGCTCCCTGGTGCAGCTGTATCCCATGGCACTGGGAAAGGGGTCAAGGGGATCTCATTCCATTTTCAGCACTACCAGGACCCATTCCAACCGAGCTACAACCCTGAGAGAAATGTTATAACATGCCATAAGGGCTCATCTGGAGTATTGTGTACAGTTCTGGCCAGCCCTGTTCAAAAAAGGTTACTAAAAATAGGAGCAAGGGCAAAGAATTACTAGGCTGACCGGAGGAATGACCCTCTGAGAAAAAGTTAAAAGAGCTCACCCTCTTTAGTAGAGGTGTTGCTAGGCGCTGTTGCCCAAATATATTTTTCAGAGCCCCCAATTTGTGTAGCTGGGCTAGTTTAGTTCAATTGGCTCTCCTCCCCTGCGTCACAATGCTGAAACTCAGATTACACAAGTCAATAACTCATTCCCATGGAGCCTACAGGAAAGGCTCCACTGGGTCAGAGAGATGGCTGCTCTGCACTGGACAATCTTGGCCAGTTGCCAAGCCCAGTTGGGTGCAGTGGGAGAGCTGGGAAGGTAGAGCAGCCACATGGATGTAGCTTTCACACTACATTCCACCAAGTTTTAATATTAAAGTGGAGAGAATATAGTAGCAGCTGCAAGAGGTGGGGAAGAGGGAAAAGGAGGGATTGTAAGCCACAGGCAGGGACCGCGTCTGATTCTATGTTCTATACAGCACCAGGTCATGCGGCTGGCGCTTTATAAATGTTTAATAATAAATAATAATAATAATGGGCTATGGGGTGTAGACTTGGAAGGGATACAGAAGGGGATTGGGCATGGTGCGTAAATTGGGGGTGGGTTCTGGCAGAACTGTTGAGGGTAAACAGAGAAGAGGTTGGCTCTGTGGGCTGCAAACTTAAATTGCTACTTGTTGGGGTTCTTCAGCAGCAATAGTAGTGTGGCTGGGTAGCTAGGTTTCAGGGCAATAATGCTAATGGTCCTGGGTTTTAGCTTGTATGGTGTCCTTGTAACACTTCCCTACTAGCTTAGTTACAGGGATCTGCTCCTTCTCCTTACTAATGGAGAAGCTTTTATTATGAATTGATTAGGCAGTTTGGCCATAGTCAGAGACATAAAAAGGATGAAGCCTGAACAAATTCAGCTCAGCTAATTTGATGTATAAGCCTCAGGCTGGCACAAATCAAGAAGGTCTATGAGAATAAAAGCTGTAGATAAACAGATTTCAGGAATTCACATTCTAGCAGAAAAATGCATCTCCAAGGCCACAAAAATAACCCCAGACAGCCACTATCTCTGAGAAAACAAAGAAGGCCTGAAAGAAAACGGAGGTAGTCTCAGCAGACCAGACCGGCAACTAGGCAGTAGAGAAAAACTCCCAAATGCCAATATAGCTTTAATGGCTATGCTCCAAGTGATAGAGAAATGAATGGTCAGCTTATTTCTGCACCTGGCATGTTCAAAGAGGGGACCCTGCAACATGTATTTATTTATAATAAATAAAGCTATAAAAGAAAACTAAGGATGTGCAAACTCCCGGGGGTTTGGCCGAACCTGAAACCATTCGGTTCGACCCATTTGGGGGGGGGGGGGAACGAACCCATTCAGGTGGGGGGGCGGTTTTCTCTCCCCCCTCCAGGCTGCGTGGGTGGAAGGGGTGCCAGGGAGCACCTCCCACCCCCACCCTAGGAATTTTTTTTTTAACCCCCCCACCCCAGGGATCGCCCTACCTGGTGATGCCGGGGCTCTGGCCCCGGGTCCGGTGGTGGCAGCGGCGGCGGCAGCAGGTCCAGCGGCAGCAGTGCGCCAGAGTGCTTCAGGTCACTACTAGGCCTTCTGGGTCAAACTGGAAGGCCTAGTAGCGGCCTGAAGTGCTCTGGAGTGCCGCCGCCACCAGACCTGCTTTTGCTGCCGGACCCAGACCCCGACCTACCTGGTGGTGCCAGGGCCCTGGCCTTGGGTCCAGCAGCGGTAGCAGCGGCAGGTCCGGTGGCGATGGCACTCTGCAGCGCTTCAGGCCACTACTAGGCCTTCTGGTTTGACCCGGAAGGCCTAGTAGTGGCCTGAAGTGCTCTGGAGCGCCGCTGGACCCGCTGCCACTGCTGCCGCCGGACCCAGGGCCGGAGCTCCGGCACCATCAAGTAGGGCGATTTCTGGGGTGGGGTGGGGTTAAAAAAATAAATAAATCCCAGGCTGGGCAGGGGGAGGTGTTCCCCGGAGCCCCTTCCATCTGCGCAGCCTGGAGGGGGGAGGGAAAACCGGGGCACTGTGCAGGTGGACTGCAGGCCATGGAGCCACCGGGTCCATTTAAAATGGACTCAGGCATGGCTGCAAGCAGGCGGATGTGGGGGTGCACCCCCAGACTTGCTCCTGGGTTGAGCACACCATGTCCATATAAAAACACCCATTGTAATTGTGCTTTAGTTGTTTTGAGCACTGCTTGATTCCTGGGCCCAGTCCTGAATCTTTCCCACAGCTTGCAATGCCGTGCTGTTTAGCCTGGCAAAAAGAATGCTGAGCGGAGACATGATTATGCTAACAAGAGGGAGGAAAAAGAGGTTTTCAGGACAACATTGGCACAAGAATTAATGGATACAAACTGGACATAAATTGAGGCTGGAAATCAAGAGAAGGTTCCCAACAGTCACAAGAGTAAAGTTTTGGAATAGTGTCACCAAAAGATGTGTGGTTGGAAAGAACCTGATAAGTTTTAAAACAGAGCTTGAGCATGAGTGGTATTGTATGATGCGTTCCTAATCTAAACTGCCTTCAGAGGACAGGAAAGAATTGTTTCCCCCAAAGTATTCTGGTAGAGGGTGGAATAGGAAGTAGGAGGGAGTATTCCTTTCTCCGAGACTTTGGATGGGCATAGCTGGCATAGGGCACTGCACGCCAACGGGATGGTGTTAATATGGCACAAAGGATTTTATCTCAGATGCTTCTCTGGTGGGTTTCTTTCATGTGCTCAGGAAAGAGCAGGCGGGGGCAGGGCCGTGTCAGAAAGGCAAAGAGACCCTCCTCCCACTCAGGGTGCTGTGATGCTACAATGTTCCACTGAGAATGGGGACAAATCAGAGAAGGGGCCAGGAGGAGAACCTCTTCTAATGTGGCCCTGCCACCTCTTTCATCCTCTAAAAAACATTTCCTGGGTTATCTGGACTTCCCTGGTGAAGCCAGGGCTTTGTCCAGAGTTGATGGGTCAAGACCTGGAGACTCTGGGCCACACCTGGAATGATGGTAGCCCTGGATCTTATAAATTCAACCAAACCAAGAAAAGTTGATACTCCTGCTTTTTTAAAAAAAAAAATGAAAAAAAAGGATGGGGGAGTTTAATATTTCTGAGAAGAGTTGGAGTTCTGTGACTGAATCAGAATTGACTTGATGGTGGGGATCATAAAGCTACAACACTACACTCATATATAGTATATAATGGCTTTCATTTGAGAATTGCATTGCTGTACATCCAGAAATTAATGCCATAATATCCATACAAAAGTTAAGATTATTAGAACTGTGTATCTGATGTGAACAAGACTGTAATCATGGAATTACTTACTCTGGAGCAGTCCCATTAAAGTCCATGGGTCTGTTTAAGAGTAAGTGGTGTTGGGATTGCAGAATGAACCATGAAAAGCTTAAACAATTCAGCCAGTACTATCTAGCATGGTGATGTCAGTCAGGAATACCTAAGAGAATCATGACTCCTGGATGCTTTCTCTAACCACTAGGCAATATCTGCTTGTCAGAAAAAAGTAAGTAACAAATGGTGAGGGTAGTGAAGCAGAGCTGATATGGGGTATATTCTAGCACTTGCTTTAGCTGAGCTATTTGATTTGCATCACCTCTTCCCAGATCAGTGTAAAACTCTAAAAATCAATTCTGTAATTATAGTGTATAGCCTGATTGTTGCATTTAGCTCTTCTTTGACAACTAAAAATGTAGTTTAATCCACTTTCAAATATAACAATTGATAGCCTTAACTGGTGATTAATCACATTTAAGAAATTATTGACTTTTTTAAAAAAAATCTTGATTTATTTTGATTTAAATTAATAGGACTTACGATAAGCCATGTCACGGTGTTACCCGGTAAACGTCTTCCTACCACCTGGCTTTACAAAGCACATGTATGTTCCTCGTCTTTTCATATTTACATTTATCAAATGGTTTTATAGAACCCCTGTTACTGTGATTTTCTAGCTTTCATAAAGTAGTGCAGTAATTTAAATGATAATTGATGTTGTTACAAGGTAGTCTTATTTTCAGTCATATCTTATTTCTTTAGAATGTTTTTTCAGTTAATTCCATTGCTGGTTAATTACAACAGTAATTGATTGGACTGATGTGTGATCCAATTAATTCCACAGTGGCGACCAAGGTTATTTATGGACTGACAGAAAAATACAATAGCACACAGCAACAATTCCAGTGGCTTATCACATTGTATACCTGACTGGAAATTTTTACGTTTTGATTTTAAACCTAGTTTACTTTAAATTAGGGGTGGTGAACCTCAGACCCCAGGACAAAATGCAGCCCATGACTAGTTTTTGTTTGGCCCCTTTCCATTTCCTGAATCTGGACGCTGTGACTGGTTCCCCGCAAGCACTGAAAAACTAGGCTCAGGGAAAGGGAGCATAGATGGGGCATGGACACAAGGATAAGGGAGTCGGGACAGACCCATGATCTGGATTCTCCTCTTCCTGAGTGCACCCCCTTAAGCACCTCCCCTCCAACGCCTGTGTGGTCTTGGGGGCGTGTGCTAGCTTTCAAAGGTGGCCTTTGGGAGGTTCTTCACCTCTGCTTTAAACAAATGTTTTGTCTATGTAGAAATACCAGTTTCTTTTAAAATGATTTCTATACATTACTTTATACACCACTTCTACTCAAAATACTTGAAAGAAGTGAATGATAAAAAGTAAAACATTGTTGCATAATGTTAAAGCAGAGGGAGGTAAAAACAAATACTGAGACATTATGAAATGTCTCAAAATTAGATTCTAATTTATGAATACCTGGCAGGTTTGATTTTTCTGATCTCCTTACAGTATTGTATGCCAATCCAGATGAAGATGGGAGAAAAAATTGGTTTCCTTGACTCCTTCTCTTATTTAGACTTAATTATACTTGTCTTTCATTTCTTAAAAAAAAGCCCTGCTGTATCAGGTTGAAATGTGGAATGGTGTTTTCAAGACCAGGGCAAGGACACCCAACACAGTACAGTTCCACATTATATCCTCTGAGTTAGACAAAACAGAAGTGAGAGTTTGTGCATGAAGGATGCTGACTAAAGGCTACTTTCTTGGTAGTTAGCAGTCTGAAATATGTATTCTTACGTTGCAAGGCATGAAGCCAAAAGAAGCACTGAACTTATGATGTGCCACTTGGAATATCCAGCCAAATTCCATAAAGGAAATAAAAGGAGAGGTGGCTTCCATGTTTAATTTTCACTTTTTGCAATTAATAGAAAAGCTATTCTATTGATTTCTCTGCTGGAGTTTTGTGTGAATCCTGTTAACATTTTCTCATGTAGTTATTCAAAGTAAAACCCACACTGAACGTGAAACCCTGACTCTATTTAAATCAAATGAAAAAGTTCACTTGGGCCAGGATTTTACCCCCAAAGCCTCTATCCAGGTAACACAGAGTGATTAGGGTAATGAAGCCCAACTCAAGCCAGAGTACAGCCTTCTGAGTAGCCCTCTCTCCTCACTCATAGCTATTGCCTATGACTTGGAATGGCATCTGCACCTTCTTCATTTTATTTAAATAGGACAATAGAGCGACCGGATCCCACAAAACTGGATGTATTGTTACTCCTGAAGCCCACCTTCACTGAAGTTTTCTACAATCGCCTATAAGGAGATTCCATAGTAAAAAAACCTCTGGTTTACAAGAAGAGTTAAGGCTCTTGTATATTCAATCATGCACTAAAAAGCATGGAAATTTCAAGTTAAGGCTCCCGCCTTAACTTCTGTGCCACGTTAGCAGTAAAGACATCGTACAGTCTCACATATTGTGCTCACTTACAACTTAGGCTCCATGCACCCACACTTTGCCTTCGTCTTTCAGCCCCAATCCTCTTCCTCTGAAGGTTGGGGGCAACACTGAAGCTGGGGGCAGGAAGGCATGAGCTGGCCCCTCACCCCCTCCATTCCCTCTATACTTTCATGTTAGTTGGGGAGAATGGGACAGCTGAGTAATGTCTCACAACCCTCCTTCTTACCCACTAGTCCCCAATGCCCTCCCAGAGCACAGTGAAGCTGGGTACAGTCATATACAAATGTTTAATTTAAACTTTAATTTGGGTATGCATTGAAATTAATTAAGTGGAATGGCCATTGGAAGGAATGGAGGCAACAGCAATGCCAATTTCTAAATAAATACTGTCGTCATTCCAACATCCAATTCAGTGACTGTGAAATAATACAACACAGCTGCATCTTTGGGAGTACATGGGGAAGGCAAGAGGGTGTGAAATAATGCCCTCGCTTCCTTGCCACCCCCCACCCAAAGCACCCCCCACCCCAGCTCCCTTGCCTCCCCATACCCAAAGTGCCCCTGCCCTCACTTCCTTGCCCCCTCACACCCAAAGTGCCCCGTCCTTCCTCCCTTGCCCCGCACATCCAAAGCACCCCTTGCCCCAGCTCCCTTGCCTGCCCCACACCCAAAACGCCCCCCATCCCTTGCTCCCACACACACAAAGCCCCCCTGCCCTCACTCTCTTGCCCCCCCACCCAAAGTAACCCCCTCCCCAAGCACACACACCCCCTGCCCTCACTTTCTGGTGCCCTGAAACCCCCAGGCACAATTGCTCCGAGCCCCACTCAGGGAAGGGAAAGACAGGAGAAGAGGTAGCAAGCAGCGCTCCTCTTCAAAGCAGCTTCACCCCACGCCATAGGCTAACATGGGTTTTTTCACAACCACATAACTTTAAAACTACTAATAAGATTTACAAATAAAACCCCAAAGGCACCTCCTGGTAGCCTCCTTCAATTTTCTAAAAGGCGAATTCCTCTTCCCCACAACTATCAACCCCTCTACCCTGCCAAGATCTAGATGGTCTGACTAAATTTAAAATCAGACTTGAAAGTGCAGTTTTCAAATGATGATATCTCAGCTCTTATCCAACCGATTCAGACAGAGGTTTCACAGCATGAACCTTTTACCCCAGTGATACAACACAACAAATTTCACAATCCTAAGTTTTTTCATGCCAATTTAAAAGCAAATAAAATGTTGGAGCTTTATAACGTAGCATGCAACACACCTTAACTATTAGAGTGCTCCCATGCTCTAATAATACTGAGGGAATTCATTTTAGTGGTACAATCCAGTGGCCTGCATGGGCAGATTATTGGGATGTGGGTCCCATCAACTACACCAATACAGTTGGGGAACCCCAACTGCACAAAGCCCTATATAACCTCTTCTGGGTTGACCAGCTATATTACTTGCTCCAGCAGGATGTCAACTATGGCAGCGGACACCTCCACCAGGATGGTGGACATGGTGGAGTTGCGTTCACCAAATTGCTGGGTGACGGACCAGCAGGAATTGGGGTTGCCAGCATCCAGATGGCCATCACCATGTGTTTTCCCATGGGGACTGGCTCTCTCATGATGGTGGTCTCCCTCTGAAGATGCGACTGTAGGATCATTGTGATCCTGAAGACCAAAAGTGCGGCATCCAGAAGTGGGTGGTGCACTGTGCATCCACCCACCAATCATTGCTCCACTTCCCCACCCAAGCCCTCCACTTTGTCAGTACTGTGAGGTGCAGGTCATAGAGGACTGTCATAGCATCACTGGCCAAGCATCTTGCCGCCCACATCAGCTCCCCTTACATGGTGACCATCTCCTTGTGCCAGGCCTGTTGGTGCCTTCGGAAATCATGTCCCTAGTGCTGTGTCCTACGCTCCTGGCCCCCACCTTGCTGCTGGTGTTGAGCACCACCAACCAGTGTCAGTGGATGGCCTTGAACCACCAACAGCAGACGGCTTGCATCTGCTGAGTGGCTCAAAACACTGCCTCAGCAGTGGTCAACAGATGCTGCAAGCAACAGACACTCCTGGCCACCATTGCTTATAGTATATACCTATCCTGATTTTGCTCTGACTTGTTTTATGCCTAAGAAAGAACCATGTGTGGCCCAAAATCTTGCATACTCACCAACAGACTTTGTTCCAATAAAAGATATAATCCGACCTACTTTATCGCCATGGCTGACTCATATCATTTAGTGATAATGGGCGCAATCCTGATTTGTCAGGTGAGCATGGGGAATATGTACACTAAAGTGGTTTGCATTCACTTAAGTGGGAACCAAATCCATGTTCACAAGAGATATCACCCACTCTTATTTGTGCATGGAGTTTCACCCTCTAATAATTGTGGTCTGACCACTTGTAAATAAATATGCCACAAGTTAAGGCACATTCCATGCTCCTACATTACAGGTAGCAGGTAATTACAGGTAGCATTGTGCTGCACAATGATGCCTTTGGCTGTGAATGAGGTTTTGACACCCAGTTTCTAGCATAGCACTTTGGCATGCAGCTTATATGTATGCAACCTCCTTCCACACCTGGTGAATGAGGATTGCACCTTAAGGTTTCAGTCTTGAAGTGTCATTGAAGTCAATGGGATTACGCTGGTGTAAGTGATTTCAGGAATAAAGCCAAAACAATGAGACACACCAGTTATTAACTCTGCACAAGGTTCAGAACGTGTGCTTCAGGATGATATCATCTCAGGTAAACAGATGAGGCAAGGGCTTGAACATTTCAAAACTCAAAGGGGAGGGGATGTTTTCCTTACATAGAAACTTAGCTCCTGTCTGAAACTGATATAATTTATCATAATAAAATATCATCTGCTGAAAGATTTAACTCAAAGTATTAAAATAAATAAAATAGCATTTGGTGGTTTGGTCCACTGAATATAAGAATGTGAAAGCATTTTCAGCTCCAAAGCCACTCTGCTCTCACCCTATGTTTTTAGTAAATGTCATTGAAGACAGACCAGTCATGCAGCAAGTGAGAAAAAAAAGCTGTGTTACTGTCAGGCTGAATTAGAATCATTGGGAAAGGCTACGTAAGTCATTCTGTGGTATCTAATGAGTATTTGGGATAGGTTCTTCCCATTCTGCATGCCATGTAACTCCCCTGAGTGCTAATGGAAATTATGCATATGCATCAAGTAGGGACTATATGTCATTGCAATCAATATTTTGTCAGATACATTTTTTTCAGGTCCAGAAAAGAAGAAAAAGTGCTTTCAGCTTTTTACAGTAAATCTCCCTGACAATTTGAATGCTCTCTGAAAATACTGATTTAATACTTTAATTTTTTTAAAAAAATTTAAAGTAATTTTTTAAAAGAGTGCCTAGCTCTTTTGTGTGCGTGTTCCCGTCTCCTGAATCAAATCTTCTTACATTGTAATATTAAGACCTCATTCTGACATTCGCTTAAGTTGCACAGCCGCGGCGGCGGCAACATTCAATTTAAAGCAACGCACACTTCCGGGTTGGTGTGAATGCTCCTAGTGCGCACAATTCAGTGTTATGCGAACTGGTGGCGTGCGGTTTGAAAAGCTGCTCAAACCAACGTTTAGAAAATTCGACATAATGCTGAATTGTGCGCACTAGGTGCATTCACACCAACCCGGAAGTGCGCGTTGCTTTAAATCGAACGTTGCCGCCGCGGCGGCTGTGCGACTTAAGCGAACGTCAGAATGAGCCCTTAGTAGGTAGGTAGATTGTAGTATTGACTTGTATAAGAGGTGGTTTTCCATGGTAGGAAGAGTTAATTGGATAAGAAATAGCCATTATTTGAAACAGGACATGATTTTCCTGATAGTGATGCTAAAAGAGCACACAGACAAACAATACTGCCTTTGTAAGCCTCTAGATTGGACTGAGCTACACATAAAAATAGAAAAGAAACCCCAGGATCTGTTAAAATGACTCTCACCTGTACATTCCACACCAAAATGTCCCACTGACTAAGGAGACTGGTTCATTACCTGGATGAAGTCACTGAAGAACAGTGTTTGGGTAATTTACTTGTCAAATGGTAAAATAGGTAGATCATGGCAGAGCTTGACCCTGACGTTGGAGCAGTAGTACACAATTTTGTTCATTAGGAGGTATAAAGGAATGAATACTTCTTAAACCTTAAAGCAGGGGTGGGGAACCTTTTCCCTCCTGGGGGTCACTTTGACCGCATAGACATTGGGGGTAGGATTGCTTAAAAGGTGCGCTCAAAAAAAGGAGGGTCCAGAACATGAATTTGTGCTATGGATCTGTTCCCTATCCTTGTGTGCACTCTCTCACCTGTGCTCTCTTGGCCTGAGCTCAGTCTTTCGGTGCTTGGGGAATTAGATCCAGGGGGCAGATCCAGGAACTGCAAAGGGGCCACATAAAAATTTGGCCCCAGGCCTGAGGTTCCCCACTCCTGCTTACAGTATAATCTTGTCAGGACAAAGACCACATTGCTGTTCATTACCTCTGAAGCAGAAAAGAGCTAAAGTTGTAATTACTAAGGAGGAGGGGGAAAGAGAGAGAGAGAAATTGGGTAAAAGCAGGTTGGAATGGGCCTTGGTGCAGAAGATGGAGAGGAGCCCCCTTCATACAGCAGGGGATGCAGCTGCATCAGGGAGTGTGGGTCCTCCACACTTATGAGCCCCCCATATCCATGGACCTTGCAGCTGTCCCTATAATAGCTATGACCTTGGTAAAAGGGGGGTGGGGTGGGGAGAGAAAGGGTAGAATACGGAGAAAATTGCAGTTCAATACATTGTACAACTCCTAGCTTTCAAGAGGGATTTATTGAGAGGGATTGTGAGAGGGTTCGGCCTATGATGTCATCAGCAGGGGTGGTGCACCCCCTAGGGCGTCAGGGGGCAATGCCCCTCCAGCCCCAGGAGTTGGCCCAAGTGTCCCCGACCAGCCGACAGAAAAAAAAAAAAAAGTCACGCCGAGGGCTCATGCGCGGAGCCAGTTCAAAGAACCTTGTTTGAAGTAGCAACCTTCTGAAGGTTGCTACTTCAAACAAGGTTCTTCGAGCTGGCTCAGAACATTGTCACTGCGTGCACACGCACACACAAACCAGTGACTCCCCCCCCCCCGAAAGCTTCCTAAGGAAGCCTTCACAGTCAAAAGGGAGGCATTCTCCCTTTATGTGGAATGGGTGGCTAGAAGCGCCGTCCATTCCACATAAAGGGACCCCGCAATGAAATAGTGCTGGCAGGGGGCACTATTTGATTGCAGGGGCTGGGCAGGGGGAAAGTCCATACCTGGACACCAAACACAGGCGCCCAGGTATGGAAGGGGGGGGGGAGGCTGGGAACTGCCGCACATGCAGCCCCCTGCCTCCCCCC
>QEPC01002769.1:4210914-4232150 GCA_003113815.1 Sphenodon punctatus
GGGGGCTAGTGGGTTAGAGCAGGGGGATGGGTGGGAGCCAGGACTCCTGGGTTCTCTAGTGGGAGGGGAGAGGGGCTAGTGGGTTAGAGTGGGGTGAGTGCTGGGAGCCAGGACTCCTGAGTTCTCTGGGAGGGGGGCTAGTGGGTTAGTGCAGGGGGGCTGGGAGCCAGGGCTTCTGGGTTGGGAGTGGGGGCTAGTGGGTTAGTGCAGGGGGGACTGTGTGTGGTAAAATTGGTTTGGAAATCCTGAGATGTCACTGCAAGTCATGCGATTTCAGTTGTGTTCAAAATGCTGGAAATGGGATGTGCGTGGTAAAATTGAGGTTTGGAAATCCTGAGATGTCACTGCAAGTCATGCGATTTCAGTTGTGTTCAAAATGCTGGAAATGGGATGTGTGGGGTAAAATTGGACTCAGACTGTGACTGAGGTGCTTTACAAGGCTGGGTCCCTGTGTTTTGGGTTTATAAATTTATTTTAAGCTTGATGTACATGTAGGCTGTGTTTTCTTCATCCAATGTTAACCCTGGGAACTCCTTGCTGCTGGGTTATTTTTATTTTATTTATTTAAAACTTATAAACTACTGTCCCCCCTGGCTCCATCCCTAGGCTAAGTTCCACCCCTAGGCCCGCCCAGCCTTACTGCCCCAGTGCCCCTCCAACATCAAAACCCACCAGCTGCCCCTGGTCATCAGTATGCTGATGATACACAGCTTTACCTCTCTTTTTCAGCAGACCCAGCAGTCTCTGTGCTTACCAGGAGTCTGACAGCTGTGGGGGATTGGATGAGGGCGCGTCGTTTGAAACTGAATCCCGACAAGATGAAGGTGATGCTGGTGGAGTGGTGGCCCCCATCATTGATGGGGTTTGCCCTCCCCTAGCCGCTCAGGTCTGTAGTTTGGGGTTGCTCCTCGATTCGTAGCCCTGCCTGGTCTCCCAGGTGGAAGCTGTGGTGAAGAGTGCCTTTCCCCAGTTACATATGATACGATTGGAAATCTGATTTGGCCACCATCATCCATGCCTTCATCACCTCTAGACTGGACTACTGTAACACACTCTGTGATGGTCCGGAGGCCGCAGCTGGTGTAGAATGTGGTTGCCCGTCTCCTTATGGGGACAGGTTGTCATGGGCACATTGCACCAGTGCTCCGTTCTCTGCACTGGCTGCCTATTGTCTACCAGTCCCGATTCACGGTGTTGGTGCTAACCTATAAAGCCCTAAAAGGCCTGGGCCCCGCTTACCTGCAGGACCACCTCATGCCCCGGGCAGTGGTGCGGGATGCCTGACTCGAAGTCTCCCAGGTGGCAACGATGGGGAGTTCTCAGTGGTCGCTCCTAGACCGTGGAACTCCCTCCCGACGAAGGCCCACCTAGCCCCAGAGCTCCCTTCTTTTCAAAGACAGTGTAAGACCTGGCTTTTCTGCCAGGTATTTGGGGAGGAAGACAGGTAGGGTGGGCTAGGGGGGAGCATTTAGTGTTCAGTTCTGCTTTTTAATGAATTTATAGGTCTTAATAAGTTTTATCATTATTTTATATTTAAATTTGTTGAAGTGTATTTTAAATATGTTGTACGCTACCCCGAGCTGCTATTGTGAGCAGGAGGGAGTGGGCTACAAGTGCACTGAAATAAAAAACATAAATAAAAATATTGTTTTCCTGTGGGCCATAAAGTTTCCATTTGTTGTGCAATTTTAGGCTAGTTCTCTAAAGTAAATTCTCTTGTAAGTAGGGATGTCTGTGTTTAACAAAGTGGAGATAGATCTTTAATGCCATATGCCGTCATAAGGCTAGCCTACACTTGTTTATGTTCCAGCACATTAGTTCTTAAAAATGGTTCAAAAGTGAACACAGCAACTGTTGTAATGGATCGACTTCAGACTAATGGTCCACTGGCCAGCATCACATACTTCAAAGAAATTGTAATGTACTTCTGAGATATCGAATCTGTTTCAATACACTACAGGAAGCGTACAAAAAACAGGACATACAGTGGATGTTTCAGACAAGATGCTACCCTGCATGGCCACCCATGAGCCACGGATCCGACTACCCATCTGAAAGTGGAACAGCTGGATGTACGCTTCCTTGAGCCACAGAGCACCCAGTCTCAGCCACTCATGGAGCAATGCCCAGAAATTCAGAGTGAGCCATGCAGAGCAAGCCAAATGTGTGACAGTTGCCTCTGTGGCCACAACAGCCATGCTGGGAGCTGCCCATTTGATTTGCTCCCCACACGCTCCACGTTGTGGGTGCTTCGTGGCAGATCCACTCGGTGGCCAGAGACCCCCCCTCCCTTTAATTTGCTCATCTGAAAACATCAATTGAGTTATCCATTCCCTTTCATTAACTCCCAGCTTCATCCCTTGGAAAATTCTGCTAATAGTTCAATACACACACACACACTTTTGACTAGTACTAGTGAGTCTACCCATCTGTACCACTTTTTTTGTGCTGTCTGCACGTGACCCAAGTGCAAACAAGTATAAGTTCTTGCTTTCTTAGAGTGTGTGTAGCGAAGGACTAATAGTCTCCCAGATTCAATCCCACAGCGCAGCTCACCTGTCTGTTAACATAGCTAAGCTCTAATGTCCTAAAATTGCCTGGCTGGAAGCCACCTATGATACAAATACTTTCTGTCTCCTCTTTGTTTTATCACTGTTGTTTCCTGTTCAAGAAGCTACTGCCATGAGTGTTCCTAATCCCTAAACTTCATCATACCCTGCTGCATCTGCTGCCTTAAAGCTGGACCGAGCTAATCAAGTTCATCAGTTTATGAAGCAAAGGGTATCAGCATCAAATTTGGTATCTCACCCTACTTTTTATTAATTTACGTTGAACAACTAGCTGAGGTTGCAAGCTCATGCCCTTCACCCATATTTCCAAGCATTTTTAATGGCTGCATTCCTGCATGCCACTTATTCCAGAGTACTTCTATTGATGACAGTTGCACTACTCCAGAGTTAGTGGTTTTAGGATTGCAGCCAAGTTTATGTATCATTTATTTATTTATATAAATTTTTTATTCTGCCCACAAGGCAGCCCAGGGTGGCGAACAACAAAGATAAAAGAATAAAACAATTAAAAAAGTTAAACATTTCTCCTATGCACGGGGAAAAAAAATAAATCGGTTTACAGTCATTGACTTTTTTGTTTGTTTGTTTGAACTAAGTTTTACAATATTATCCATCTCATATCACCTCCACCAACCCATTGGGGCCATAACCCACAAAATTAAAGGATTGTTTGAAAGTATAATTAAATTAAATACACTCAATAACTGTAAGCTTCAAAGTCCTTAGCATGGTCCTTTGCATTATAAGTGTAATACATTCATACAAATCCCTCCTTAAAACACACTTCTTCCACAAATCCTCTTAACATTAAGCCACTACGGGGAGGTGTACTTTTAAAAAAAGTTATTTCTTTAAAAATGATATTCTATTTTGAAATTGGCCAGTCATCTGGTGTATCATATATTTGAACTGTACGTTCTGTCTGTCTTAGACTGCAAGCTCCATTGGGTAGGTATTTCCTTCCTTTGTACAGCACCAAGCATGCTGTACTCAATGAATAAGTGTGAAGAAGCATTATTATATATGGTGAAATGAGCGAGGTGTGGTAGGAAGGGTCAAAATCAGGTTAATAACAGGAAGCTAAAATCAACCCTAGTTGTAACACAGATGACTCATCTCTCTGGAGCAATACCAAGAGAATGTATTTTGTGCTGTTGTAGAAAAGGCCTTACTCTCCACAGAGGACCACACTATCCATGACCGAGTAGGGATGAATACTTTCAGACCAAACTCATATTAAAGGTACTTTCAGACATCCCAATTTAAAATGGTACAACCTGCAGGAAAAGCAGCCAGGAGTCACGCAATACATCATCATGGATTTCTTATGGGAGGTGTGAACACTTCCGCCATGTGGTATTTCGGCAATGAATGATTCATAGAAGGAAATATCCAAAGAACCTCTTTCACAGATTTACCACATGGGAGAAGTGTTCATGTCACTAATAAGTAATAAGCATTGTGTGGTAATTCACCACTGATTTCCAAAGCATTGGAGGGGGGCTATACTTACTTGGAATCATGGGATGCAACCCTGACAACACTGAAGTAAACGACTTGGCTTCCATTAACCTTAATTGGGTCAGGATTGTACCCATAATTTTTTATTTATTAACGTTTTTACCCTGCCCTTCTCTGAAGGCTCAGGGTGGTTTACAAAAAAACATAAAATATAATTAAAAAAACATTAAAATACTATTAACCAAAAAAACCTTACCCACCCCAATCTCCCAACAACCTCCCACCTAACCTCTATCCCTGCCCACCCCAACACTCCCTAAACACTACCACCCAATCTAATCCACCCCCATCTCTGCCCAACAAAGGCCTGGCCAAACCAGAAAGTCTTGCATCTCTTCCAGAAAATGAGCCGGCTCGGGCTCAGGCAGATCTCCATGGGGACCGAGTTCCATAGCTGTGGGGCAGTCACTGAAAACACCTCTCTGTGTACCCTTGCGATAAAAATTTTGTGGGCAGTTGGTACCTTGCAAGAGGGTGCCCTTGGCTGACCTCAGAGGCTGCGACAGAACGTAGGAGAAGAGCCGGTCCTTCAGATACCGGAGGCCCAAGCCAGTAAGGACTTTATAGGTTAAAACCAGCACACTGAGTTGTGCCTGGAATGCTATTGGCAGCCAGTGCAGACTCTGGAGCACCGGTGTAATGTGCTCCTGGTGACCCACCCTTAACAGAAGGCGGACTGCTGCATCCTACACCAGCAGCAGTCTCTGAACAGTTTTAAGGGCAGCCCCGCATAGAGCACATTGCAGTAGTTGAACCTTGAGGTTATAGAGACATGGATGACGGTGGTCCGATCTGGATCTGATTAAAAAAAAAAAAATCTCAGCCTTGTCACAAGATGAAGTTGGTGAAAAGCACTGCAAGCCACCGCTGCAACCTCAGGCAGTCTGAAAGTATCCTAAATACAATTAATATAATAAATAGCCCAAAGTATGATGCCTCACTAGAGTACTTTGATGGATTGTTTTTTTTTGTCTAAGTCCTGCTTGTGTTATCCTAACCTATTAGATGGCTGTATTATTATGGCCACACTGGATGAAAACAGACATGACAGCAGTGAGGTACCTCCCTGGGTGAAACCACTACAGCCACCACTCCTTGGGCTGACGTGAAAGGTTGTTCACACCCTGTAACCTGGGCGTGGGGGCTACTGTCACAGGTTCCTTCATGCCCTGAGGCGCTCAAGAAGCTGATCACATGGGACAGGGCTCGTAGGCCCCTGCTGCTCAGTAGGATTAGGCCCCTGGGAAGAACTGCCACCGAACAGCTGATGGGGGGGGGAGGGCAGAGGAGAGCCCTCACCTGGCTGGATGCCACGTGCTAACAGTTGATGAGTGGTGCTCCTTGGGCTCCCTCGTCAGCTGTTTGCTGCAGTCACTCAGCCTGCCAAACTGAAGGGGGGTGCTTCTGGCCCCCACTATGAGCTGCTTGCTGCACAGACCCAGCCCACTAAACAGCTGATGGAGAGCACTCCTGGGGGCCCCCCATCAGCTGTTTGCTGCATGCACCGTTTGCCAAACAGCTGATGCGGGGGGGAGGGCATTTCTGGTGGCCCCCATCAGCTATTTGGTTTGCTCACACAGCCCACCAATTACCTAATGGGGGGCACTCCTCAGGCCCCCCCCATCAGTTGTTCAGCAGGGCTGGGTGTGTGTGTTCCTCCAGGCCCCACATTCAGCTGTTCAATGGGGCTGGGGTGTGTATGCTCCTTCAGGCTCCCCCAATTAGTGGTTTGGTGGGGCCGGGGTGAGCGCGCTCCTCCAGGCTCCTCTATCAGCTGTTCAGCAGGGCCAGGGTGAGCATGCTTCCTCTGTGCCCAGTCCACTGACCTTCCCTTGCAGTGGGTCTGGTGGGCCCCTAACAGATGGGAAGGAAACTGTTAGCTCAGTTTAGCCCAGGTGGTTGGGCCTTAGCCTGGGCTGTCTCAGACTGCTGCTACCTGGAGCAATAGTGAACGAACATCTGGTGGCAACAGACCAGACGTGCAGGTGCATCCTGGGCTAAGCCAGGCTCTTGCGTGTTAATGTCACATCTGTTTTCACCGACTGTCATTTTACTGAAGTTCTAATCCTTTTCTTAAGCTAGAAAGCTGCAAAGACTGGCTGCTGCTGAAACACACAGAAATCTCAGCTAATCAGATGCAAATATGCGAGTGGTGAAACCTTCAAACCTGTCAGGGAAAACAAAAAGATGTCATTTGTTCCTCTCATCTAGGTGTTCTCAGAGCTCTTCTTGGAGACATTGGCCCCTTATTTTTTCCCCTCTCCATGAATTCTAATGGTGATACACTATGGACAAATTAGGTCAAAACAAGCATCCTGTAAGAATAGCAAAAATTAATTGGGAAAGAAGTTTAGATGTAAGAGAATTATCCACATAGTATAGATAGGCTTACATTTAAGGTAGTTCTCATACGAGTAGGATTTTATTTAGAGATGTAAAAACATCTCATAAAAAGTACTAATTTTGAAAAATGAATACATTTAAGTAGTAAAATGTCCCTGGATCCCCACAAGATTCCCTTCATCATTTGTTCTTGTAAGGATTAGCTTAGTGGGAGTTTCTCACTATTTTTGGGACTATTATTTTTGGAGCTGCATGTGGTGGGATTTTGTATTACATCTCAAGGTTCTTAGGAAACACTGAACAGGGAGTTACAGCCTTACAAATTCACAAAAGCTGCAATTAGAGCATTAGTTAGGGCACAGTTTTCCATCCATTGAAGTCAGTAGCTCAGCTCCCATCCTACGGATTGAGGACTGCACCCTTAATTATTGTTATTTTTATAGCATTCATAATAGTGAATACTATTTGAAAGTGACAAAATAACTTCCATGGTAACGTTGGCTGAAGTCCACAAACCATTTGCTCCCAACTAGCGCCACAATTTTTAATATGGGGAAACTAAACTACCAAAATAATTTCACTTGCCCTTAGACAAATAGTGAGGCAAGGATTTAAATCCCTTGGAGTTTCCAAGATCTAGCAGTGATCATCTAGTGGTGACATTCACCAAGTCACTAGGATGCTGCCAGCAGGAGTGCATTTAGGAATTCAGCTGTAGCAGGTGCCCTAGAAATGGTGCAAGATAAAAATCCTGGAAAAATTCCTGGGGAACTATTATTTATTTAGTGCCAGTAATGTGCCTGGCACTGAACCATCATTTCCCTCCCCCTCTTAATTAGAAACAGGCACTTACCCCAGGAGGGCTTATAATCTAGTATGGACAAGGAAGGGGAAGGGAGAGGGGAACTTCTGCAGCCTGTAAATAATTTCAAGGAATAAAGTGAGATGACATCAGATTTGTCAGGAATATAGGTCATTTTGGTGCTGGTGGTGGGAAATGAGCAATATCCTTCAAAATGAGGGACATATAATTGGTTAGGTAAGATGGTGGTGGATTAAAGGTTTAATGATATAAAGGTAGCTAGCCATATTGCACCAAGTACATGGGATTAGATACAAAGAAGAGATGTGCATACCGCAGCACCTATTTCTCCCGATCCTGAACCTCCTGTATATTGTTCAGCATTACAGCCCCCTCTTTCCACCAATTGCCAGGCTCCATGCATCCTGTAGCACAATGTCTCTCATTCAAGACTCTAACAAATAACAGAATCCACGTACAATGTGACCACCAAATAGTGTCTTGGCATCATTCCCACAGCGATGGGTCTCAGCCATGAAACTACTTACTCAGGAGTAGTACATTGATTACAGTAGGACTACTTGCAGTTTCAGGATTGTGCTCATGGGGAGTCATCAATAATTTAGTGGCACGATTAGGATTAAAGACCTCAAAAGGTTCAGAGCATTACCCCATATTGCCTCTGCTTCCACCTTGTCACTGACAAAGCTTTCATTGACATCCATTGAAAGAGGAATTGTTACTGTAATCTATAGTGTGTACTTTATGCAACTTCAGCTTAACTGGATATTTTGTATATACTGGTATGGTTGTTGCCAAAATGTCAGTGAATTAAGTTTTTCTTTCCTCTACAGAGATTTCTGTTCCTCTTAAGAATTATGAAATTAAATTTCAAAGTCTGCTAATACAATATTTGGGTTAGGCATTTACAATACAGTAGGAACAACCAAATGCTAACTTTATGGTTCAGAGGGCAGATGACAAGACTAATTTCCCTGCAGCAATTATGGTCTGGGTTAAGCATCCCAACCTAATCCAAAATATGGGAGTGGTTAACATTAGCACAATTTACTTTATACATGCCCTGCTTTTGCCATTTAAAATCCACTACTTACATTAATAGTTTCATGCATTTTAGTTTCCTGTACATTATAGGTCACACCCCCATTTCTCCTTCCTTGGGAACACTCCTAGCCGGGGCATTTCTTCCACCTAGCCCTGCCTTCCCGAAGGCTGTGCTTTTCCAGTGACATCACAGCCCTGGCCAATCAGCTCCAATCCGATGCTGTGATGCTATTCCTGAAAGTTCCCTTTCCTAGGGTGGCACTTCTGGGGAATGATAACATTGAACGCTTTCTATTTTTAGTTGGCAGGCAAGTAAGTACTCTGCCCAGAGATGTGGTAGCCAGACCAATAAAGCTTCTTTAGCGTTAAGAGGAAAACACTGCCAGCCTGACTAGGCAAATGACTTCGATCCTTCTTTGCATGGTACAAAGGGTGTCTAAGAAGGAGGCATCATACTGAAAAAAACTCTGTACTGGCAGGAAGCTGTAGAAATGACACTGTTGTCCGACTCCATCTTTATACACATGCCCCACAGGCTTTGTGACTCCAGGTCACATTTGCTCAGTTTTGCAGTCAGCAAAGGTCTATCTATTCCGCCCCCCCCCGCTCGCTGTCAGTCGTGCTGAAATCGGAAAGGGTTGGCACTTGTCACCTGGACCCAGCTTCCCATGAATGAGCCTGGGCCGTTTTTGCACTTTATGGTGGTCGAGGCGCTCCTGTATCCAGGTGTGCGTGCTTGCCTGGGGCTGCGCAAATCTGCGCCTACGCGAGCTGGCTTGGGCACATCGTGGCAGAGAGCAGCCCGATGCTGCTGGACATGCCTAAAGCTTTTGTTTCTAAATCCGGATGCGAGTTTGGCAAATGGCTCCTCCCTCCCTCTTTTTTTTTTTTTTTTTTAAAGCTGGAGCCGAACCTCCCAAACTTTACTGCCTTTCCCAAGCCAAGCTCCCCTCCTCCCCCTCCCGCCGGGAAAGCAAGGGGCTCCGTTTGCAGCATCGCCGCCTCCTTCTCCTCTTCCATCCGGCTCAGGTTAGGCTGATGAACCCGGCCCGGGCTCCTAGGGGCAGCCGGAGTGACCGAGGGAGGGTACATGCGTGCGGGGCTCCCCCTCCCCTACCTGTGCGATCGCGGCAGGAAGGGAAGGGGCAGGGAGGGAGTTGTGCTGCCGAGTGTGTGGCTGGGGGAGGGGCTGGGGCTGCCGCCGCCGCCGGGCTCTTCAGGCTGAGAGGCAGGAGCGCCGGGCCTTGGACGCGTCCGGCCGGGGAAGGAAAAGGAAGGGGGGAGACGGCCCCTGAGGAGGACGCAGCCCGCATCCGCCGAGGGAAGGGAGAGAGCGCGAGCAGGGAACCAGCCGCCGCCGCCGCCGCGGAGACAAAGAGCGGAGCCCGCCTGGGAGACTCCCCCTGCCGCCGCTGCCATTATTAATCCGCTCCCTCTTCCCGCCCCGGCCGCGCCGCCGGAGAGTCCCGAGCCCCAGCCGGGCCCCTGCCCTGCCGGCCCGAGGTAAGAGAGGAGCCGCCCGGGCTAGGACCAGCCATAAACTTGTGAAGCGGCCGCTACTGGGGAGTTGGGGCGACCGGGCAAGGGGCCCGGGCCGGGCTCCCCGGAGCGGTCGCTGTTGCCCGAGGTAGGCAGCCCCCTCCAGATGCCGGGCCTAGAGTGCCGGCTTCCCTCCCCCCTCTTGCGGGGAAGAGTCCCAGGGATCTGTGCCGCCCCCTCCTCCGCCGCCCCCGCTCTTGGCTGCCTTTCCCTGAGCCTCCGCGCCGGGGCTGCCTGCCTGCCTGCTCGGGTGGGGGGCCCCTGAGCCCTCGGGCTTGGTTTATCTGGGGAAGGGAGCGGGCGGGGGTGTTTACCCTGGGACAGGAAGTGGGGAGGGGGTAATTGCCACGGCTGGGGACGGTGTTTTAGCCACAGAGACGGAGGGAGCGTTTATTTCTCCGGAAAAGGGAGAGGGGAGGGGTTAGCTGAGTTGACTCTAAAGGGGAGAGAAGGGGTTGATGGGGGGTGGCACAGAGTGGTGTGTATCGGGGGCGGGGAGAGATGAGGAGTACGGGGGCACAGATGTGGGTGTTTAGCCCCTGGGGGAGAGGAGGATTATTTGAGGGGGGTGCACAGAGAGGTGTTTACCCACGGGGGCGGGTGGGCAGGGAAAGGTGGGGAATTACCTGAGGGAGTCATAATGGGCTTTACCCATTGGGGGTGGGGTGGGGGTGATGACCAGAGGGTTGTTTACCCCTGGGGCAGAAGGTGGATTATTCACAGGAGAGGGGTAGGGCAGAAGTGGGGGATTACTGGGGAGATAACTGTATGGGGATAGACAGGGTAGAGGTGGGGATTAGCAGGGGAAGGTGGTGGAAGGAAGGAGGAGGAGGGTCCCCCCCCCCGTTCAGTGAAGGAGGTTTTTTGGGGGTGGCCTTGTCCCGGTGAAGATGGAGAAGCAGTGGCTCATCCTTTCTGAGGTTTTTTTTTTTCGGAGGGTGTCTGACAGCTGCTGCTTTGTACCAGGGTCTGTGCTGGTGAATGGGAGGGGAAGAGCCATGCAGAGGCTTCTTAGCGTGAAGAGCTGGCGTCTTGGGACTCTGCTAGGCTCTCCTCCTCACCTCACTACGTGGATGGGATCAAGCTACTCCGTAAATGGCTTAAATTTGTGTAGTTTGGTTCATCCCGGGCAGCTCGTAGCGTGACTATCAAAAGGGGAGATGAGGAGTCAGAGGGGGCTCAGAAATGTTCACCTGAGGAATGAAATAATCAGATTTGCTAAATCCAGTTCCTTGTGTTTTAATATAAGGAGGACAATTTTTGTTTATGAAACCTAAACATCTTGTTTTGAGTATCTATATTTAGCGTAAACCAAGAAGCATTAGTGCTTATTTAAGGGCAATTTTTGTTTATGAAACCTAAACATCTTGTTTTGAGTATCTATATTTAGCTTAAACCAAGAAGCATTAGTACTTATTTCATCTCAGAATGAACTGTTTACATTCTAACTGTATTCCAAAATTGGCATTTTATGAAATTGGCTTCTGAAGAATTAGTATGATATTCAAAGCATTGGCAACAAGTACTAATATTTACAAGTAAACTTTTGTGTCTGGCTAGTACCAGAAGGATTAGGTTTTTATGTAGTAAAGCATAAAAACCTCATAGCTGGAAAAGGTTAGAATCTGTAACACCTGTCAAATCAAGCCACACCTGACACAATAAAACAATACCAAAGCAAGCTTTTTACTCTGCAACACGGGAATATTCTGGTACTTGCAGCGCTGTGAACATTCTCATGCCTCTTCATTTGGATTTTTTTGTTCTAACTTAGCCAATGCTTTGCAGATTATGTCATATTTGAAACGTCCAACAGTAGTGAACATGCTTGTGTAATGTTACTTGTAACAGTGGAGCTGTGACTAGATTAACAATTGGTCAGCGATGTGGGTTTTCTGGAAAATTTTGAATCGGGAATTTTTCCAGAAAGTTTTCTAGACAATTTCCCCACGCAAATTTTCTCTTATTTGCATTAAAACTTGTATTACATTTGCATTACATTTGCATAAGAAAATTTTGAGTACCCGTGTAAAATTTCCTATGTGAATTTTCTGAAAACCTTTCCAATGCCTGCAGACCTCAAGTCTGAAGAGCTTAGTTTTGGTTTCACTTCCAGCTATCTGATGCAATCACAGTTTTAGTTTTGGTTTTGCTTTCACTTGCAGTCATCTTTAGAAATGGACATTTTTTCACAGAAAAATACATTTGTGGAAAATTCCCCAAAGCCCTGGAAAAAATTTTGCAGTAAAATTTGGTATTGGAAAATTTTCCGCCTCACATCACTGCTCATAGTTAACCAAAAGGCAACTCAAAGCACACTTGATGCATCGTACATAAAATTTCCTCCTTTTGGGTGTCTAGGAATGGGGAAAATATAAATGTTTGATTTAATTTTTTTTACTTGGTCCTCGTAGTGCTTGCTGTGCTGGCATCTTTTGTGTGTGGGCACAGATATCCACATATGTAGATAAAGCTTTCAGATGGAAGGGCAAGGCATATAATTCAGGTTAAAATTATAACTTTGATTAATCTCTGTGCCCATGTAATGTTGCTTATACAGTCCTTCACCTCTGCTACAAGGACTAAGTGCATTATAAAAACCTATGTACATATTTAGTCATGGACTAAATAACTAATGTCACTAACATTGTTTTTGTCTTGTGTATAAAACTTGAGCACTATATTTTATTTTATATTTTATTCTTGTAACTAGAATCTGTTTTGTCTTTGGACTGAAATGATAATTGTCTAATATTGCTGTGGCTTCTTAAAGAAAAGTTGGAAATCCTTGGCAGCTACACATTGACTAGTATATCATCCCAGCACTGGTGTACGCAAGCTCTGCCATGCTTAACTTCTGTTCTCAAAGTATTGGCCTTAGAATAGGGAAACTGTCTAGGTTTTAAACCACATATTCTATATAAACTTCCTAGGCCATGTTCCCTTTTAGTTTTGCAATATTGTCTTCGGGAGGAGTCATTCCGTTGCTGGCTGTTGCAGTTGCTCTAGCAGTCTTAGTCTGTCATCACTATTTACCATGTTAATACGTAGTATGTACTTGTGAACACAGATATGTACACGTACATTTTGAATTTAAAATTTTGCTATTATTGTTTTATGAGACTTAGTGACTGAAAGGTGTATTTATAGCTCTGAAAACTGAAATTCTCCTCTTGTGACCCAGACAGTCAGAGTGCAATTTCTGCTGCCTGAATAAGTCTTGACTCTGAAGTTTAGTCTTCTCTAACTGTTCTGTGACCTACTGCGTGAGACTTAAAATAACAATACCAATTTTGCAGAAGGTATTTTGAATTGGATGGAGGTGGAAACTTTTGTTAATGTGTTGAGCTGAATAGACCTGTTCCAATAGGCTAAAAGAACATAATGCAATCCTTCAGCTGTATAGCACAGGCACTAGCCTTTTGAACTAGAGCAAGTTCCATTTGTTTCAGTGCAACATGTCTGTGCCAACTAAGGCCCTTTTTGAATGGATTGTGTGGGCGGGGGGGCCGTCCATGCGATCACCGGGGTGGGTGCATATGCACTCCACCCCTTGCCCGCTCACGGAGCAATGGGCACCAATGGTGGATGCCTTGTGTGGAGGTGGGTGGGCGTCCGTGCGATGGGCCGCCTTCACTGCCCACCCGCTGCAGCCTCCACACATCCCCCCGCACCACCGGCCTGTTTTAAAAGGGCCTTATGTGGTAGCATAGACATGTAGCCAGAGGATCGTGCTCCTGCTGACCGCTTTGAGTCTCTACCTGGCTCATCTGGTTTTGAATGAGTTAATCAGAGATGAGACACATTTCCATTTTCTTGAGGCATAATAACTATCTCCATAATCTCCCTCCCTATAATCCTTTACAAAAGGCAACATGAAAGTTGTAATTAGTCCTCTGCCTTCTACAAGGTTCATTGTTCTTTATAAATCTGGAATTCTATCCCATCTAGCTGCTGCAACAAGAGGGAGAACTTTGCCCCCCTTGCCGCCACTGCTAAAATCTCCTGCTGTTTGGAAGGAAGGTCTGCACTGTTTAGTTTTCTGAGACTTTCTTGATGGATAAAGAGTGCTAGCTGGACAATAAAATCTTCCCTGTTCTAATACTTTATCAGCCTTTATTTTTTGTGTATGTTTTAAAATTTCACTGTCAGTATCTTGAGCATTTAATAGTCTTCTTAGCAGCAATAATGTAAGATCTGAAATTGCAGCAACTTCATAATTGGTCAGAAAGTCCTGAAAATATCTGCTGCTGCTTGGGAAAGCTGCTCATTCTGTTGCCATTTGAGAAAGCCATGAACAACAACAGAAGCACTGGGGGTTGTCTTCAGATTCATGAAGATAACAGTGCATCTGTTTTTCATGTGGTTCAGGGCTGGAACATGATTTTCATAACCATAACAGTCAGAAATTTTTGTTTGTTGAACTAAAACTTAAATACTGCTGAGTTTAGGCACACAACTATTCCTGAGAAATCTTTCCATTCAACTGGTGAATGGGTTTTTGAAGCTTTGGTGTAGTCTTTATTTTTTTACTCTTACAAATTTATTTCTGGAACTAGTAAAAGTATTTAATAGTAACCTGAAGTGGTTTGCTGTAACCTTGCTTCAGTAGTATTTGCAGTTTTGAGATTTAAGAGAACATAGGGTATTTTTCAGACGTTACGATATCACAGGGTGAAAACAGACATGACGCTAACCACCCTTTAACTACCCTTGGCGGTTATTTATGCATGTTGCAGGGTTGTATGGGTGCCCTATGCAGCCCTGAAACATGCATAAATGACCACCAAGGGTGGTTAGCATCATGTCTGTTTTCAACCACAGTAAACCGCGGTCAATCCCTTGGCGAGGCCAAAACGCCCTGAAGGTCTGTTGTGGGGCACCAGATGTTCACCACAGTCAATACCCACACGGGGTCAAAAATAACCATACTTCCGGAGCTCTGGCCCGGACCATCTCCGAAAGCGTGGTCAAAGTGATTCCCACCGGGAAACAAAAAAAAGTAACGACTGAACGGCAACCACCGGCCGGAATCAAGCAACATGATTCCCAGCCGGGGACAAAGCACACAGCGTCGCTGCCAGGCAACGAGCAACAACACAGGCCGGGGAGAGAGATTTAAAGGGCACATGGCAGCAGCCGGGATGAGCCGCCCCGGCGCCTTCCGGGTGCTTTTACCACAACCCAGCCCGGGATCGGTGTAACGTCTATTGTGCTGCCCCGGACTGTGGTCCCGCTCCAGTCATGTCTGTTTGGGGCCTCTCTTGCCCACGGGGAGTGGTTAGCCAGTTCGCCACCGCTGGGAATCCACTGTGGTGAATCGGGCGCATGTAACGTCTGAAATCACCCATAGTTCACAGCTCATGGAAACCTAGGGTGTTTTCAGACATGACACTAATGCCGCTTGAGAACATTTCTTATGCATGTTGCAGGGCTGCATAGGGCACCAATATAGCCTTGCGACATGCATAAGAAATGTTAAAGTGTGGTTAAACTGGGGTTAGGGTCATGTCTGAAAACACCCCTAGTCTACTCTACACCAGAGTAGTTCATTTCTGTTCTGGAGAGACGGTTGTTTGGAGAGGAGTGACATTATTTTGTGGGAGATGTTTTCTTAAAGGAATATATCTAAAGGCAGGAGACGAGGGGTGGGGTATAAATGCATATATAAATAAATACAATCACACAGTTATTTTAACCTTATTTCAGGTATGCAGAAATGCTATGCTATATATTCATTTTTGGGAATGAGATCTTCTGAAGTTTCACAAGCTAAGCAGGATAGGACCTTATTGGTACTTGAATGGAGATCTCCATGAATAAAGTAGCTTCCATAGGGAGTGGGTATGGTGATTTAACATTTACATTATACCCTCTGAATCAAATGAACCAATTTCCCACCTTGTTGTTAGGTGGCCAGAGTGCTACTTGAAGTGCAATTTTTGGGAAGATAGATACAGAAAAAGTTCCTAATGACTTCTGATAATAAGGAGCCCATGGCACTTTTTGCAGGAATATGGGCATTAACCAGGGCACCCTAGCCAGTTTCCATTTTGTGTAATTCCACTCTGTCTTCCCACACGTTTCTCTTACAGTTTCAATTAGTTGTAGCATTCATGTTATCTTAAATTATCCTGTAATGTGCTGTACAATTAAACAGATTCTATACCATTTTAATGATGTGTCAAGCAATTCCTTGTTTAGGCTTTTAAAACAGGGTTTGGTATCTCTTAATGGTGTTGCATAAATATAATATTGTTTGTACTTGATGCAATAGTAACTGATTTAAGGTATGACACAATAGGTACATTGTTAGATCTGTAAAATGTATACGTAATCTGCATAACAAATGAATGTCTTCCTCTTGTTCATACCTCTTGTTAACATAAAATTAATACAATGGTGAATCTTAAGTTTGAACCAATGTTAAATAATGCATTTTTGTGTAATGGGGTTATTCAAGAGATTTGTGTATTTAAAATGTATTCATTCAAGTGCAGAAAAATATCTTGATTGTATAAATACTAATAATTTTAAATTAGCTGTTACACATACACATGCTGTAGAAATAAGCATCAGCCACATTTAGTAAAGTGCTGAATTTGAGATTGTTTAATATTAAATATTCTGAAGCATTCTTTGCCACTGTGAGGTCCAGAATTTCAAGTGTATTTGCCAGTCTGTCATAGACATGTTTTTCAAATGTCAGAAATAAGCTTTACATAGGACTGTTACATTCTTCTTCCTGCATTTGTTTGTTGATGTACGAAGTCAGTGGGTGAAAATAAATGAGACGGGTGAGACGGATTTTCTGCCTGTCCTGGGGAGGGCTACCACAGCTGTCACACTTTGGGCAGGCGCGGAGGGCATTCAAACGAGCACCCCCCTCCCCGAGGAATCTGGGAGGGAGGTTCTGCCGTCACAAGTCCCTCCACACCACAGGTTGGCCGAAGAGCTGTCCACATGGGGCAGGACTCCTGGACCTCTGCTCCGCAACAGGATTGGGCCCTGGGGAGGAGCTGCTGCCAAACAGCTGATGGAAGGGGGTGAGGTTGGAGGAGTGCACTCATAAGGGCCTACCCCTCAATCAGCTGTTCGATGGCCGAGGTGGATGTGCTCTTCTGGGCCCAATCCTCGCACCGCACCTTGCGGTAGGGCTGGCCGGGACCAGACGGCAGGCCGTATGTTATTCCGGCTGAACAAGCCTTAGCCTACGCCATGTTGCCGACCTCCAGATGACATGTCCAGTAGCAGCTGGCTGCCTGCTCTGTGGCAGGTGTGAGCGAACATCTGGTGATCAGTGAACTGACAAGCATGTGACTCATGGGCTGCTGTCTCGTTTGTTTTCACCCTGTGTCAAAATTGACTGGCTAGTTGCATATTGTTGCATCTGTGATGGTATGTTGTTAACTCTATAGCTATCTGGTGGTTTACTAGGGATATTTTTGAACTGTTATGAAGAATGTTGATATCAGTACACATTAAATGCAAACATGGTTATATAGCACTATTAAGGCAATATATAGGTTAAAAAATAAAATTGGACAAATAAGGTCCAACTTTTTAATTGAAGTATAGTCTGTGGCCAAGTTGCTATAGGAAACTAGGTATGGTTCTATGGTTTAAGTATTAAAGGGCTGTTTTGAAGTGAATGTCCCTATTTGTAAAGAGCTTTCCTTACTCCTGATTAAAGACAAATTGAGAGGGTACAGCCTGGAATTAGAAGCTAGCAGTTAGTGTTCTAGCAGACAGCTGGGATACTCTACAAGGCAACACATTTTGTTCTCTCTGCCACCTACTATAAGGATTCCACTTGGATAATTTATGTGCTGCTGATGTGCTTGACGCATGATAAAATGCAGATCTGAAGCAAGAAATTTTCATTGTAAACAAATAATTGAGGAAAGGTTTAAGAACTTATTTTTAGTACAATGGAAAGAAGATGACATTTTTCTGGATGTGGGTTATTTTTTGCGGTGATAGGGGGAGGATATGGAAAGCATGAGAACCAGTGACCCTTATGGGTGGGCCATGGCTCGGGTGGTAGAGCACATACTTCGCATGTGTAAGGTCCCAGACTCAATCTCCGACATCTCGGATTCAGGATCTCTGGTAGCACACCTGGGTGAGGCATCTGCCAGGGACCTTGGAGAGCCAAATTTGAAACTCTGCTGCCATGTCAGGTTGTGACAATAGCGGGCTAAGACGGACCATTGGTCTGACTCAGGCAGCTCCTTATATTTGTGAAAAGAGGGTTACAGGCAGATTTGAAAGCTTCTTAAGGCAGCAAGGATTGAGGACTGAGTTATGGTATAAAAGGTGCATTCCATTCTCTTGTAGTGTATGGGTGAAGTGCTTTTCATTTTGGATGTGGTGAGGACCCATGGTGAGGAGCGCTTTTCACCAGTTACATCTGGTGCAATGGCTACGACTGTATGTCTCGGACTTTGACCTGGCCACCATCATCCATGCCTTCATACCTCTAAATTGGACTACTGCAGCGCGCTGTACATGGGGCTACCCGTGGTGACAGTCCAGAGGCTGCAGCTGGTGCAGAATGCAGCAGCTCGTCTCCTGACGGGGCCGGGTTGTCGCGAGCACAGTATGTTCTCTGCACTGGCTGCCTATTGTCTTCCGAGCCTCGAGGTTCCCCGGGTTTCCCAGGTGGCAACGATGGGGAGGGCATTCTCAGTGGTCGCACATAGACACTGGAATTCCCTCCAGACAGAGGAATGCTTGGCCCCGTACCTCCGCTCTTTTTGAAGACCGTGTAAGACCTGGCTATTCCGCCAGGCCTTGGGGAGGGAGACGGGTAGGAGAGGGGTTCTGGTCTGCTTTTTAGTAAATTTTATGTTTTTAAATATCTAGTTGTAATTTTAACTGTTGATTTTAAAATGTTGTGAGCCACCCTGAGCTGCTATTGAGGAGGAGGGTGCAACATAAAATGCTATGAAATAAATAAATAAATATTTCAGCTACAATTGGCTTCTGGTGACTACTTTCTCCACCAGTAGCAGCAAACTTTTTACAGGTGCCTTTTTGTATCAGAGTGAGTTTTTAAATGAGATGTTACCATTCGTGACCATCCAGGAGCCACTCATCTGACCACCCATCTGAAGGCAGTGTGGGGACAACGTGCGCTCCCATGAGCCATGCAGCATCCACTCTGGAGTGTGCCGTGTGGGGCAAGTCAAAAAAGTGCATGGCAATGGGTACCCACACATCTCCTGCCTGTATGAACTGGGTGGCCACCCACACCAGCAGACCGGTCCGCCACTTATAGGCCCCACGGGTGAGGGACATGGTCTTTGCAAGTCACAGGAACTAGTTGCGAGTGCGTGGGAACCTGGTTCTTCAGCACTCATGCCTGGGACATGTCAATTTCAAAGACATGGAGCGCTTGTCCCTTCCCCATGGTCCGTGACAGGGGGAGTGCAAGGTGGCTTGTGCAGTAGCCATGTGAGAGCTGCCCATTAGAATCCCCCCTCATGCGCTCCACCTGAGTGGGACCCTTTCCCCAGCACTGCCTGTTTAAAAACACCAAGACTGGAATAAATAATAGCTAGTGCAGCCCAGAGCCTTCTATGAGAAGGTGGAGAGGGTCTGTAAGGTAAGATACTGCTGCTCATGTTGTGGGATGAATCTGACTTCTGGGAGTGTTTTGAGGTTGCTAGTGGGTTGGTGCCAACACCTACCCTTCCCTCTGGAGAGTATTAGGTTTCTTTTTTAAATGATAGCTGTGTTTTAACTATGGTGTCCTTTTCAAGGAAGTCATCTAAACCTATGGGCAGCAGCCTGACCTTCATAATTGGCTTGGATGATAGTGGAAGGCAGAAATAGGCTGCTTCTTGTTTTTTTGTTTTTTTAAGTGAGGTTGATTTATTTTTCCGATCATTTAAAAAATCTTTCAAACTGTTGTTATAAATAGTGTCTTTTAATTGCTGGTCAAACGTTTTAAGTACCACTCATTCTATATGGTTCCCAACACTAAACACATCTGTGTAAGACAGAAAATGAGGAACGCTGTGTTGATGCTGGGCTAATCTAGGCAGATTTGCATCTTCATCTTCATAGTCTCTTGATTATATAAAAATGTCTTATAGACCAAAGAAGGTGTATGTTGTTGGTTGTCTTAGAGATGAGGAAACATAGGCGCAGAAACTTGACCTGCTCTTGGTTGGAAAGTCTGGAGCAGAACTTAGAACTGAATCTTGGTCTTTATCCACGAAGCAATGTGTCTTTGTTTTCTTTCAGGAAAATTCCCCATGAATACTGCGTGGGTAGAACTCTTACTTGTTTGGGTATGCAGTAGAGGAGGACCTTTCATACAAAGTCGATGAGTTTCCTGATTTTGTTGTACTGCAGCAGAGCTGCTGCTTGTCTATATTTTTTTTCCTCTTAAGAGTGTGGGTTCCAAATGTAAGAGATGAGACAGAGAGATTGTTTGATCTTTGTCTCCATCTCTTGACCTTTTCTTGTTAAACCATTTTCTTTTTATCTCCCATTGCTAGTGTACTTGGACAACTGCATGCAGTCTGTGAAACCAGTTTTCCATCCCCTTGCTAGAAAGACAGATGTTCCTTTAGTTTCCACTTCAGGCAGAATTGTTCAGCTTTTCTTCATCCTTTCTCCAGTCTAGCAGTGATTTTGTTGGTACATGTGTCCTGGGAAGAACCTGTAGAGTAGATGGGAATTCCCCTAGTGGTAGCTGAGCTCATAATAAAATGAGGGTGCATTTGGCCAGTGCCACATTCTTGTTGCCATTTCCCTGTGAATCAGGGTTTTAAAAAAAAATTTAAACCAACAAAATACACCCCCCCCCCCCATAAATTTATACTTCTTAAAATTCTACCATAGTTTAAATACAGTTTAATTAAGCTAAGTTAGCCCTCTACCTCACAGTGTAGTTTTCTAAATTGTATTTAGGGTCTTGTCCACATGGTGGTTGTGCTATGTATTAGCTACTCATTTCCATCTAAACCTTCCACATGTCGACAAACTTAGGCCAGGTGGGACAAGTGCCTGACAAGCTACTCCATTTTAAACTTGAGAGACTTAGAGGGGATTCAGATGTTCTGATTTGTGCGAAATTTTAAAAAAACTAATGTTTCATGCATGTCTGAACACATACATTCGATTAAATGCGGTCAATATCGCACTAAAGAAATCTGACTTTCAAAGCTACTCAAACCTACCTTTTTGCTGTCCGTTTTCAATAAATCCGCACTTAGCAGCAGTGTGAAAGCAACATCGTAGTGGTTTTAACTGGTGTGAAATCTTTTCTGATGTGAATGCAACCGTGCTTCCAAGTGCGCTGTTTTACTCCTGCCCCTACCGGAAGCAGTGAGACCAGCTGGGGCTCTGTACTTGCCTCGCTGGGTGCAGGCTGCAGCCAG
>QEPC01002769.1:4247476-4263764 GCA_003113815.1 Sphenodon punctatus
CTAGATGTAACAGCACCAGATTTCTCTTCCCCACTCCTTCCCCCCACAAATTAAGGAATTCGTTTGGGCTCCTCTTGAGATTGGGTTCCCAGTTACCTCATCCAGCAAGCTGTAACATGCCATTTACTTTTCTAATTGTTTGACTGTCAGCGCAACCATAGCTGTTGTTTTTTTTAAAAAATTGTTACCCCCTTCACATTCCCATTTGATGTCCCTTCATTACAGTGCTGGTTTGAGGCCAGCATTTGTGGGACTCTGATCTGCCTTGGCGCTTTGTGTGTCTCGTCAGGCCTTTTCTTATGGGGGTGGATGGAATGCTGAAGTCCAGCTTCTGGTGCATCCCCGTCGGACTGTTCATAACATAGAATCTGGGGTGTCTCTCAGGTCCTTGATTTGGTAGGAGCCATTTCTTCAAATTAATGAACACTTGTAGTGACGTTGAATATTTATTTACTCTGACTAGTTTTTCTAAGTTGAGTAATGCACCAGTTGTAGATCTTTGGCTGAATATTTCCTTGATTATTTGAGACCTGACTGTAAGTGGGTACAATGTTCATGCCCTATATGTTAGACTCTAATCCTTTGATCCTGCAAGCTGCGGATTGGTAAAAATTCTGTGCGCTTAAGGGTATAACTTTTATCCACAGAAAGAAAATTTGTAAGCATCTGATTTCTGGGTTACTTTCTTTACCAGATACTTGTTGTTGATCTTCTCTCTATTTCCCACTCAGATCATCACCCCTCCTTGGTTATTCTCCACCACACACCTGTTTTTTTTATCCTTTTTTTTTAATTAAAGGAACTAGCTATGTTGTTCAAATGTGCAACCTGGAGTTCTCTGCACCCAGAGGCATTTTTGCTGCAAACTTCTGTTTTTGAGGCTCATCTGTGTGTTTGAATGCTGTGTTTCACTGAGTGGAGGAAAGCAAAGAAGCCAGTGAGAAATTAAAAAGAAGAGAGGCTAGGATCATCTTGCCTTTGTTAGAATTGATGCTTTGTGCGAAAGAGAGGCCAGCAAGGTAAATTGCAGCTCAGGAATCCGGATCTAACTCTGCTTCAGCAGAGTAAGATGTTGGTTATAAGCTTTACATTCCAGAACTCTGTATGTGGGTGTGAATGGTTGTTAGGGCTCAGGATCCGCTTTTAAAGGATAATCTTGCTGTCTTTATATCCATTTCTGATGGTACACAGCATAGGAGGCTGAACATTTGACACTTTATTTTTATTTATTTATTATTTATATAGTGCAAGCGGTGTACCTGGTGCTGTACAGTCAATAGTTATAGACATGTCCCTACCCCTAAGGAGCTTACAATCTAAGAGACAAGGAAGGAGAAGACCAGGGAGAGGTGAACATCAGGAGAGACAAGAGCTTCTCAACATAAGGTTGAGAAGTTGCAGGTGCACGTGCTTCACTTAGTTTGTTTATTTATTTATTGAAATATTTATATCCTGCCTCTTCTGCCCACAGCACCTCGAGGCAGTTAACAATCAAATAAAACAAATCTAGTGATGGTGAAGAGGACATGTTTTCACTCATGACAAGCTAGGGAAGGCCTGACGGAAGAGGTAGGATTTCAGGAGGGATTTAAAAATTTGGAGGGAGGGAGCAGAGCAAATGTATCCAGGGAGGGAGTTCCAGGCATGAGGGACTGCAAGGGACAAGAGGCAAAGACGTTTAGAAGAGCAAAGGGGTCACGAGCAGACGGGCAGGGGGAGGGACAGAGGAGGAGCGAAGCTCCTGGGCAGGAGTGTGGCGGGATACAAGAACAGGGAGATATGTGGGAGCAAGTCCATGAAGAGCCTTGAAGGTGAAGACCAGGAGCCTGTGCTGAATGCGTTCACATAGAAGGAGTCGTAGGGTGAGGCGTGGCTGAACATGGTCAAAGGCAAAATGGGTGATTTTGGCCACGGAGCGTTGAACAGAGATGAGGGGGGCAAGACCAGAGCAGGGGAGGCCAGTGAGGAAGTTGCAGTAGTCAACGCGAGAGATGACTAGAGCATGAACTAGGGTTTTTGCGGTGGAAACAGTAAGGAAGGGCTGGATTTTAGCACTATTACACAGAGTGAAGCTACAGAATTTAACAACAGCTTGGATCTGAGGTGTAAAAGAGAGGGAGGAATCCAAGATGAATCCCAGGAAGGGTGGCCAGATACGTAAATTTTAGAGGACACTTATGAAAAATACAGGTTGCAGTGGCAGGGCTGCATTAGTTCTCATAAGTGTCCTCTAAAATTTGGATATCTGGCCACCCTAATCCCAGGCTACGCTCCTGAGGGACTGGCCAGATGGTGACTCCCTCAGTGGAAATTGAGAGGGTAGTAGGAAGGGAACATTTTGAGGGGGAAGATGAGGAGTTCGGTCTTGGCCATATTAAGCTTGAGTTGGTGGGAAGACATCCAGGCAGAGATGTCAGCAAGACAGTCAACAATCTGAGACTGGATGGAGGGGGAGAGCGTGGGAGTGGAGAGAGAGAGTTGTGTGCCATCAGCATGCAAGTGATACTGGAAGCTGTGGGTTTCAGTGAGTTTACCCAGAGAAAGAGTGTAAAGGAAAAAGAGAAGAGGGCAGAGTCTTCTCATCAAATTGATATGGCCTTTCTGCTGCTGCTTGGTATGAAACCATTTCATATAATATCACTTGGGGAATAAACTTACAGTCACTTGTTCACAAAGGAAGGGCTTTAATTTTCCTTTGGTGTGTCTAATTTGTTATCATTATGTGTGGACTTCTAGAATGTGCTCAGTTAAGATTAATCATTGATGTGTGAAATGACCAAATTATAACAATGGAGAGTTTTGTGAAGTGAGGAATATATTTTCTCGTGTAGCTTACAGCAATGAGTTTAATATCTGAAAGTTACATTTTCTATGCTTCCGTTAGTGAAATTCAGTGCTCTGATCATTTTTCCTAGCTCCTGTCCAAACCATTGTCTGGCAAATGTCCAAGCAAAAACATCAGAAGAAAATAATAGTTGTCTTGGAATATGGAAAGAATTGTTGTTAAAATATACAGAGGGCTTAATTTTTTTTACATAACACCGACTTATTTGATAGCCTATTAGAAAAGTTGTAAAATACCTTTGATTGCACCCCAACTCAGAGCTGCAAACTTTGAAGTGTCAAGGAATAAATCCTTGTTTGTTTTTGTTCTGTGTTTAGTTCTAACACTTTTCATTTAAAAAAAATAAAAAGACACTACATCTGTTAATGGAAGCAGGATGCTAATTTTAACATCAAGGCTTATCCCATGTCTCTGTACCTCTCCAGCATGTATCTTCCATCAGACTGGTATCTGCTTTTTACCAAACTGATGGCAGGTGATTAGACCCATTGGGAGAAATTTGGAACCTTTTGTACATCCTGGTGGTAGCTAGAGACTTCCTACCTCCCATCATAAGTTTTGAAATCGATTTACGGAGATTATACTGGTACTTAATATACACACATTTAAGATTATATGAGATTCTTAATATACACTAAAATGAGTTAATAAAGTTTTTGTAGTTTTGGAGGGTCCATCTGAGGTTGGGAACCTGGTACAGTTGTGCCCCCTCAGTGCGCAAGTGCATAAGGGAGATATTGCTGCTGTTTACTACTACTTCCGTTCAAATAATTACCAGTAAAATGCAGCCATTTCCCAAACTTGGGGCACATGCTCCACCCACTGAAGTCACTTGCAAAAGCTTCAACAGTGGAGAATGTCCTTGTAAGCAGGAACCAGCATTTTTTCCCATTGCCACAAATGGGGAAATCATAATGGACATGGGTCCCTGCCTTTTTAAGTTACAGTGTAAATCAAGAGTCAAAACTAGCATATGAAGGATTCCTTTTGACATTTGATTCAGCACAGTAGTANTCAATAGTTATAGACATGTCCCTACCCCTAAGGAGCTTACAATCTAAGAGACAAGGAAGGAGAAGACCAGGGAGAGGTGAACATCAGGAGAGACAAGAGCTTCTCAACATAAGGTTGAGAAGTTGCAGGTGCACGTGCTTCACTTAGTTTGTTTATTTATTTATTGAAATATTTATATCCTGCCTCTTCTGCCCACAGCACCTCGAGGCAGTTAACAATCAAATAAAACAAATCTAGTGATGGTGAAGAGGACATGTTTTCACTCATGACAAGCTAGGGAAGGCCTGACGGAAGAGGTAGGATTTCAGGAGGGATTTAAAAATTTGGAGGGAGGGAGCAGAGCAAATGTATCCAGGGAGGGAGTTCCAGGCATGAGGGACTGCAAGGGACAAGAGGCAAAGACGTTTAGAAGAGCAAAGGGGTCACGAGCAGACGGGCAGGGGGAGGGACAGAGGAGGAGCGAAGCTCCTGGGCAGGAGTGTGGCGGGATACAAGAACAGGGAGATATGTGGGAGCAAGTCCATGAAGAGCCTTGAAGGTGAAGACCAGGAGCCTGTGCTGAATGCGTTCACATAGAAGGAGTCGTAGGGTGAGGCGTGGCTGAACATGGTCAAAGGCAAAATGGGTGATTTTGGCCACGGAGCGTTGAACAGAGATGAGGGGGGCAAGACCAGAGCAGGGGAGGCCAGTGAGGAAGTTGCAGTAGTCAACGCGAGAGATGACTAGAGCATGAACTAGGGTTTTTGCGGTGGAAACAGTAAGGAAGGGCTGGATTTTAGCACTATTACACAGAGTGAAGCTACAGAATTTAACAACAGCTTGGATCTGAGGTGTAAAAGAGAGGGAGGAATCCAAGATGAATCCCAGGTAGGGTGGCCAGATACGTAAATTTTAGAGGACACTTATGAAAAATACAGGTTGCAGTGGCAGGGCTGCATTAGTTCTCATAAGTGTCCTCTAAAATTTGGATATCTGGCCACCCTAATCCCAGGCTACGCTCCTGAGGGACTGGCCAGATGGTGACTCCCTCAGTGGAAATTGAGAGGGTAGTAGGAAGGGAACATTTTGAGGGGGAAGATGAGGAGTTCGGTCTTGGCCATATTAAGCTTGAGTTGGTGGGAAGACATCCAGGCAGAGATGTCAGCAAGACAGTCAACAATCTGAGACTGGATGGAGGGGGAGAGCGTTGGAGTGGAGAGAGAGAGTTGTGTGCCATCAGCATGCAAGTGATACTGGAAGCTGTGGGTTTCAGTGAGTTTACCCAGAGAAAGAGTGTAAAGGAAAAAGAGAAGAGGGCAGAGTCTTCTCATCAAATTGATATGGCCTTTCTGCTGCTGCTTGGTATGAAACCATTTCATATAATATCACTTGGGGAATAAACTTACAGTCACTTGTTCACAAAGGAAGGGCTTTAATTTTCCTTTGGTGTGTCTAATTTGTTATCATTATGTGTGGACTTCTAGAATGTGCTCAGTTAAGATTAATCATTGATGTGTGAAATGACCAAATTATAACAATGGAGAGTTTTGTGAAGTGAGGAATATATTTTCTCGTGTAGCTTACAGCAATGAGTTTAATATCTGAAAGTTACATTTTCTATGCTTCCGTTAGTGAAATTCAGTGCTCTGATCATTTTTCCTAGCTCCTGTCCAAACCATTGTCTGGCAAATGTCCAAGCAAAAACATCAGAAGAAAATAATAGTTGTCTTGGAATATGGAAAGAATTGTTGTTAAAATATACAGAGGGCTTAATTTTTTTTACATAACACCGACTTATTTGATAGCCTATTAGAAAAGTTGTAAAATACCTTTGATTGCACCCCAACTCAGAGCTGCAAACTTTGAAGTGTCAAGGAATAAATCCTTGTTTGTTTTTGTTCTGTGTTTAGTTCTAACACTTTTCATTTAAAAAAAATAAAAAGACACTACATCTGTTAATGGAAGCAGGATGCTAATTTTAACATCAAGGCTTATCCCATGTCTCTGTACCTCTCCAGCATGTATCTTCCATCAGACTGGTATCTGCTTTTTACCAAACTGATGGCAGGTGATCAGACCCATTGGGAGAAATTTGGAACCTTTTGTACATCCTGGTGGTAGCTAGAGACTTCCTACCTCCCATCATAAGTTTTGAAATCGATTTACGGAGATTATACTGGTACTTAATATACACACATTTAAGATTATATGAGATTCTTAATATACACTAAAATGAGTTAATAAAGTTTTTGTAGTTTTGGAGGGTCCATCTGAGGTTGGGAACCTGGTACAGTTGTGCCCCCTCAGTGCGCAAGTGCATAAGGGAGATATTGCTGCTGTTTACTACTACTTCCGTTCAAATAATTACCAGTAAAATGCAGCCATTTCCCAAACTTGGGGCACATGCTCCACCCACTGAAGTCACTTGCAAAAGCTTCAACAGTGGAGAATGTCCTTGTAAGCAGGAACCAGCATTTTTTCCCATTGCCACAAATGGGGAAATCATAATGGACATGGGTCCCTGCCTTTTTAAGTTACAGTGTAAATCAAGAGTCAAAACTAGCATATGAAGGATTCCTTTTGACATTTGATTCAGCACAGTAGTAGGAAAAGTGTTTCCATTTATAAAGATGCACGGACAATCTTGTTTAAACTCAGATGAAGACTGATTCTTAGTAAAAATTGACATACTGAAGTCAACCACTGGTCCATCTAGTCCAGGATCTTCTCTGATGGGACAGGAATTCTGCGTGTGTTTGGCTGCCATTATAGTAATAATGATTATTAGTATTTATATTTCATCAGATTGTGCTTGGAGTGCTTTACATAGAGATGTAAAATTTCTGGAAATCTTGAAACCATAGAAAAAAACCCCATTTTTTTCTGGGGGTTTTTCCAGAAAAAATGGAAATTTGGGGGAAAATTGAAATATATGCAAAACTTATTTTCTTAGCACCCTTTACAGATCTAAATTCACTTTGCTACTTTAAGAACATAAAATGTATTGTGTATAACTTTGCTCATGAAATTACCATGTTTGGTATATTTATTAAATTTAAAAGTATAGTGTATTCAGACGATAATGTCAAATTTACTAATTTTTACTTTTAAATGTTTTTAATTTTTGTTACAAATGGAGTTACAAGCTGCTGAACTCTAGCATCTCTTAGGTTTTGCCAGTATATGAGAAGGAGGGAAAAATTAAAGTTGAAAATAGAAGGAACCATCAACATTATAGTAAAACAAATTTATTATGGAATCTGGATTTAGTCTCCTCCACGGTGTCAAGCAGATACAGAAAGCAGATACTCATTTTTAGAAAAAGAGCTGAGGAAAAAAAAGGGGGGTTGGAACACAAGACTCATTTAATACACATTTTGCCACGTGAAACTTTGTCTAATCAGTCTCATTTTCTGAGCTATCACTCTCGGCAGCTGTTGATTCTTCTGATCCTTCATTTTTATCATCTTCATGGTGGAATTCTGAAAACGGAAGGTTTGCCCAGATTGAGACAAGCTTCTCTACTCTTTCACATGTTAGTTTATTTCTTGATTTGGTTTGACTATTTCCAAACAGAGACCAGTTTCATGAGGGTTTTTTTATTTTTTTCCAAATAGTTTCAATTTCCCCAATTTTTCAGAAAAAAACAAAAAAGGCCTCAGGAAAAAATGGGTTTTTTTCTGGATTTTTCCAGGTTTTTTCTGGGCCTTCACATTTCTAACTTTCAACATTTAAAGTACAATAAAACACTATATAAAATCAATTTAAAACAATTTAAAAGGGGAAGGTAAAAGGGGGAGAAAAAACACATGAAGAGGGAATCTGCAGTGGATCCTCTAAAAACATCTGGAAAACAAAAAAGTTTTCAGATGCTTTTTGAAGGTGAAGAGGGAAGAACAAAGATGAATATCTGGAGGGAGGGAGTTCCACACTGAGGGGCCCGCCAAAGCAAAGGCCTGATTGCCCGCCAATTTAAGGTGCAATGGTGGAATCCCCAAATAATGGACGGCATCTGAGTGCAGATAGCCAGTAGGGTGAGGTTCCAGGAGTAGGTCTCGAATATAACCAGGGTAGTAACACCATCAGTGCTAATGTGAACAGATGGGGCAGGAATTCTATCATTGTTTAGATCGAATCGCAGTAGCCCATTATCCCAGGTTAGCCAGAATTAGTAAAAAAAATAAAATACAGTTGCTACCTTTAGAAGTGCTCTGTTTTGGAATGATGAGATCTGGAAAATACTAGGTAAACTCAAACTTTTTTCTCTGTAGCAAACCTGAACTCAAGAGCTGAAAAATTGTGTAATACAAATTAAATGTTTCTTAAACATCGTCTCCTTACAATGATGGCTAAAGAGTCTCATGACTCCAGCATGCAAAGATGAAGACCGTTTCTTCTTATATAGGCTTCATGTTCCCACAGTGTACTCTTACTCTTTCTGCATTTTGAGGTAGTAGGTCCCCAAAGGATCAAATGTTAAGTGGAGGTTTGGCTTCCTCTGTGAAAACTCTCCAGTTTGATCTGCTTCCTGACAGTTGCAACATGTGGTTTCCTGAATATTTGGTTCTACAGCAGTGGTTCTCAGTCTTTTTAAACTATGTCTGATATTCTTCTCTGTGGAAACTGAAGCCCCGCCCCAACCACAATACATACCTACACCTTGCTTCCTCTCTCCTTCTCCCACCTTGCTCTCTGATTCTCACTCTTCCTCTTGCTACTCCATCATTTTGGAAATTTCCCCTAGTTCAGTTGGATTTGAGCTAGGTGTTTGCCAGTTGTACTTCAGTTCATGTCCACCTCCAAAATACTTTCCACATCCCTCCCTAGACCCCCTCCCAGTTTGAGAGCTACTGGTAAGTAGGAGTTTTGTGATGGCTATGAGCAACTGAGTTGAGGCATTAACTAAGGAATCTCTGTTTACTTTCCACTATGGTAGTTGGATTTCCCTCACCCCCCCTCCCTCTTTATCTCAACCTAGTTTTATGACAGTAGTTAGTAAGTTCTTGCATAATTCTATCCTAAATCTAAGTATGCAAAAGTACATCTCTGGCAAATATTAGGTGTTTTGTAGAACACTTAAATCTAGTTAGGCAAACAGAAAATCAGCCATTTTGTGTATTACTTAAAAGTAAAAGCCACTAAAGCTTTTTAAAGTATTGATTATCTGCCTTTTCCATGCAATAATGCTTGGACTGAAACAAGAAGCAATTTTTTTTCTCGTGAAAATATCAGAATCAAGAATAGTCACTGAGATCTCGATACAATCTTGATAACAGACAGAATTTGGCAGAGAATTTTTTCTCAAAATACCATTTACTGTTACCGTTTACCGTAATTCACAATAAAACACTACATACCAAATACTGATTTACTCTGTACCGCTTACCGTGTATTGCTTTCATCCTGTTAATGCGCATATGAAAATGCTACTTTGTGCATACACATTACCGTTGTACACGGACGTAAGCAGTAAATGGTAAATGGGCAAATGGTAAATTTCGGTAACATAAATGGTAAACGGTATTTCGAGAAAAATTTCTCAACCGAGAAATGTTGAGAATCAGCATTTTTCTCAATTATTGTTTCTCACTTAAAACGAGTAGACAACCGTGTTTCTCGGTGATAACCAAGAAAAATTCAGGATCGAGTTTCAGCCCTACAAATGAAGGTGTAGTCTCGTCTTTTCCCATCCAACTATAGAGAGCGTACTTTCAGCACAAAGATGGAAATTTTGTGATCCAAAGCATCAGTTAAAGTGTAGCATAAAAAGCCTTAAATACAAAGAAGCAGGCCCTATAGACAGGTCAAAGTCCTTCAAATAAGGACACTACAGTATAGGTCAAAAAATGTCTTTGTAAACTTTGAAAAGGAATGAAGGGCAGCAACCTAGTCATATCTTCATATCTCTTAAATTACTTATATATCTGGCCCTTCAGATTGGTTAGGAATCCTTCTACCTTTGTCATACCATGAACATACAGACTTTCTCATTTGATGAAGAGACAATTAAATGGGATACTATATATCCTATAAGTGAATAACACTCAGACAAGTGTCAAGTTCTGCAACAGTTGACGATTCCCAGTAATCTGGATAGAATATCAGTGTGTGCTGTGTTAATGGGAAAGATGTGCTGTATTTTAAAGGTATGTTGGGTGCTGAAGTGGTGAAGAATTATTTTAACTTCCTGATAGTGTCATTGTATGCATATTTGAATATTATGGATATTGATTTTCTGAATGATATGTAGTTTGGCAAATTTGAACATTTTCAAATTATATTTAGTACATGTAAGCCAATTAACAAATTGCTTATCGATTGATTAGCAGAGTTTGACACTTTATATCTTACCATATATAAAACAAACAACCCCCCTTCATATGCACTATATTGTATAGTTTGATACACATTTGACTTTTTCTGTTAAACTTGCATCACAAGTGGTAGTAAACAGACTGCTTATTGTTCTCTCTAATTTACTCCTGCAAGAGCTATAATTAGAACTTGAACTATGGTGTGCTGATCTTTTCTAATGGCTTTAATTATTGCACTACCATCCCTTCCTGTACAATAGGGGTGTGCATCTGTAACGTTTTCTGTTAGTTGAGAAAACGAGTAGAGCCCTATTCATGTTTGTAATTAATGTTACAAAAACAGATGAATAAGCAAACGATTATCTGCCGGCACCATTTTGAAAAAGGGCTACACATGCGTAGAAAGGCCCGGCAGCCTTTTTGTGCATGTGCAAAATGACCCCAGTGGTCATTTGCGCATGCACTGAGATTTATTTATTGTTTAAAATTAAAATTAAAAAAACACTGTACATGCACAAATGGATGCAGGACCATTCTGTGCATGCATGCCTTTTCAAAAAATGATGTCATCGCTGCTGGCACCATTTTGGAAAAGGACTGTGCAGGACAGAATGGCCTGGCAGCCATTTTGTGTATACACAGTGGTTTGCTTTTTCATTAATTTTTAATAAAATGCCCCCCCCCCCTCCCCGAAAACAAGGGTTTTTTTGTAAATGAAAACTAAAACAGTCAGAGTGCCTTCTGCACACCTCTGATTCTCGGTTGGTTGTGCTTTCCCCATGTTCCCTGCATGTCTCAAACATTTCTCTACTTGGAAGAATGGGTTCAAAAAAGAAATCCTGCTCTGGGCCCCATGTACTGTTACACAACAGGAGCAAAGTCTGCAGCAGCCACCTCCTAAATGTTTCTCAGCAACCTCTGAATTCCAGGGCTATGTTAACTTATTCTATCACAGCGAAATAATTTCATTCTCACCCCCACATCCGTTTCTCTTGCACACAGTACAAATGGCTTGTAAGTAAGAATTGTGACTGCTAAAAATAATGACCGATTAATTTTACACCAGTGATTATTTTTGAAGGTAGTTTTTTCAGTGTGCCTTGAGCAGCTTCGCTTCTTGGATGGTGTCCTAGGACCTAGCAGCTTGACAGAGAATGACTTTCCTTGGCATTCCCTGGGAAAGGTGGGGAGAGGAGCTTGAAACCTGTTTCCATGAGTCATCTCTCTGACTCTGTGGTGATCACTAGCCTACACTTCTGAATCCCTCAATTCTTTGACTCCAGACTGGATTCTGGATGGTGCTCCTTGGCATTTTCTGCCTGGCTTGATGAAGAAATACAGAGAGCAATTCATCTCTTCTATCAGGACCTGGACTGTGTGGTGTAGCTGTAGGCAGATGTCTACAAGTCAGGGAAAGGGAAAACAATCATGTGCAGAATGGTGAGTTCTACTGCAAGGATGCTGGAGTTTTGCATCTTGGATAAGGCTGACACTCAATCTTGAGTTTTTCTTAGTTATCCTTGAGAATAAGGTTACTTGGCTTGTTTAACTGTTAACCATAATTTACCATTTACTGTATACCGATTTACCGTGCACTGCTTACCGTATACCGCGTTCATCCTGGTAATGCGCATGTACAAAGTGGCATTTTTACGCACACGTATTACTGGGATGAAGGCAGTAAATGGTAAATTGTGGTAAACAGTATTTCGAGAGATATTTCTAAACTGAGATCTCAGTCTGTTATCAAGATTGTACCGAGATCTTGGTGACAATTCTTGATATTTTTGCAAGAAAAAAATTGCTTCTCCATTCGACCCTAAATAGCAGAATCTTCAACTGTAGAGCTGCAGGCCACTGTTCTGCTTTAGCTGGGTGGGGGAGTTTGCACATCTTAGAGCTATCATTTCAGGTTCTCCACAGGTGATGTGGCATCAGCTTGCATTTGATTTGTTTTCAGGGTTTTTCTGCAAAGGGCTAAAACTTTCTTTTTTTAAAAAAAAAAAGTACTTCTAGAATTAAATCCATGCTTCGTTCCATGCCTGTTGAATTGTAGGCTACGTGGGGTCTGTTTCTCCTGTGGCTCTTAGAATCTGAAATTACATTTTCATGCTGGCGAAAAGAGTATTTGGTGCATATGCAAAAGAGATTTATTCCTGATTCGGATTCAAATGTTTATTGTTTCGACAAAGTCACAACAAAAGAAACCAACAGTAAAACATTACCAATAAAAACCATATATAATACATCAAAATAAAAATAAAAATTTATCAATAAGCTACTACATACTATCCCCAACAAGGGCTACTATAAATTTTAAATCAAAAATCTATATATAGTATAACTTCCAAACTCACTTAGTCCCCAATTTCTTAACAAAGTACTAGATATATAAATATCCCCCTAGTCCTTATCAAATATAATAAGATAGACTCAAGAAGCCATAATCAACATAAAATTTTCCCAACGTGGGACATAATGAGCATGGATCCTAGCTCTTCTACAGAGCTGGAAATCGGAAAACTCTAGACCCCTGCAGACTAATCTGGTTACAAACCGAAAATCCACTCAGTCATAACCCAACTAAATTGACCTTACCACGACAGAATATAGTGGGTCGAGATCATCTATTCGTCTTCCCCAGCCTGCTTAATAACAAATACTCTCCACAAGAATTCTATAACCCCAGATGTAACATCCGTAGAATGATCACCCAGCAGGAACCCAAAATAAAATTATTTTTGCCTGCCTTGGTGGGCAGCTAACAATGGAGTTATCCACCTAGCACGTTCCTTATTATAGAGGGGACAAAATAGCAAAATATGCTCAATTGTTTCAGTTTGCTGTAATAAGCAACAGCAGTTGCGTTCAGCTAACGGGGCCCCTCTATAGCGACCCTCCACCAACTTTGAGGGAAAACAATTTAATCTTGCCAGAGTGAACAACCTCCTCTTTTTAGGAATCTTACTATTTACCAAATAGGGCATCAGCGATCGTGTTTGATTCATAATTACAAGGTGTCCTCCTAATGTTCTATTATTACGAAGGGAAGCCAAGGTATCCTGCCGTGTATAGTCAAAGAGTCTATCGAATAGCATTTTTTTTGCCACTTTATAGCCCAATGGAATCAGGGCCTCTGGTGAAAATCCAAGATGCCTAATTTTATCCACCACCTTCATGGCCCACAAGTTGCGAGTTGTATCATCAAATGCCAGCTGGGAAAGAGGGGCAGCCTTCCAGAAAAACAGACGGAGCCAGTACCCAATTGTACCCTTCCATACCCTTTCCTGTAATGGCATCAGCCCACACTCCAATCCCAGTGCTCTATTACTTGCTCCAGCCGGTGCTGATAGTAAATATCTTAAAAAACCAAGAGATTTATAATGGACCTATCCAGGGTATTCTAAAGCATGGTATTTGCCATGCTATAGAATAAATGGCAAGAAAATGACAAAAAGGTTTTCACATGGCCTTAAAATCTGACAAACGTATGCCCTTTCTTGTTATCATCTCATTGTTGCAGTGAGTTTAATACTAATCCAAATAAGAATATTTTAGGGTTCATGAATTGCTGTTCATGTGCATTTATTGCCATTGCTGTCTCATTTGGTTATCATCAAGTAGCTGAGTTTTATTATATAGTGTGTAATAGTGCCATGGATTTTTTTATCCAGTCCATAATACTTTACTTATTTGTTCAAGTTCTCCAATGTTGGTGAAGTCTGACTGAATAGTATTAACTGTTTTATTTTTATACTACCTGTGGAACAGTGCCATGCATAGATTACCTGTTAGCTGCTAGAAACTTTCATAAGCAATTTCTTCATAAGTAAGTGGCTAGATTATTCTGCAATTTGGCATCCAACTGTTAACTGCTAATAGTGTAAAAAAGAAAAAAAAACCTTTCTGAATTGATTGTACAAGAATCCATATCCGAGTTCTGTGTAGTAAAAGATGTTTTTTTAAAATGCTAATAATAAATGAATGGGTTTCCTTTTCTTTTGTTTTGCATGGCCTGTTATCACTCCTCATCATATCATATATCATATCATATATACGTAGCTGTTTATAATAATTAGTTTTTCCTGTTTTGAGAGAAGAAAACCATGTGGCAGTTACATAACTCAAAATTCATGAAGTAAATTGTAAAATAGCAACACTTGCAGCATGTCAGCCATGAACAGTGAGATTAAGAACCAGTTTAGTAGCTGAAGGTGAATGCTTTGGTTAACCTCAGACTTCCTCCCCATAGCATTTGTTGATCTGAGTAAAGTGAGCTCAGAAGAGCTATCTGCTAAGCAGTAATATTTTTTTCCCCATAATGTTTATCATTCAGAAATTTTTCACACTCAGAAATGCACACTGAGTGTCTTTTCTGTAAAATTGTCTGTAGAAAGTGCTTTACATTCATAATTATTTCTTTTTATAGAATGTAATTTGATTGTCACTTCATTTATATCAGACAGAAAATAAGAAACTTTGCTTAAAGTATCATATCACTTTATTGTGAATCACTGACAATACTAAGCAGCTTTTGAAATGCAAGTAGAAATTACTTGGAGGTTACTTATTGTTCATGTTTTTAAAGCACAACTGTCTGAGCCAGGAGACTTTAGGTAATTATTTCAGCCACAGCAGAGTTACTTTCAGTTTTTTAAAAACTCTGTGGCAGTCTTTCTGTACTTAAATGTTGTTTTTCACCATATATTATAGAATCATTTCTGTAGGAATAGGTACTGAAGAATCGTGAAAGGAAAGGTTATTCTTAAATTGAAGTTTTTGGACTTGCTTTTCTGTGTCCATGGGTGCTAGTTTACTCCTGTGGCAACTGAGTGCAAAGTATGTATAAAATGTTAACATTCAAACTTAGTTGCATTTTAATGCTCTCTTCATATGACTTGGCATAGATGTAAATAACAATGTTGTGTGTACGGCAATGAGTTGCTCCGAGCAACTTTTCAAACCGCGCTCCAAACATTCGGGCTAGGTGGAAATGTGCGCGCTCACCGCATTCACACCAACCCGGAAGTGCGGGGTTCTTTAAATCGTACTATGCCGCCTAGGCAGCTGTGCGATTTAAACACATGTCTGAATCTGCCAAATCTTACTTTTTTTTTTTAAAGCTATCTTTTTGAAAGGGTTTGGCATGCTTTCCTTTTGCTGTCAATTTCCCTTTCAGTGATTATTAATCAAATGAGCAGTAATTGAAATTATTGATCTTTATTGGTTTCTGATGAGAATTTTAAGATGGTCCAAGTTTGAGTTAAAAAAGACCAAACCCACAAAACAAGCACCCTGCATATTAAGAATAATGTCCCAACACACTAGTATCTGAAGGGAAGTCAGGTCATTTTCTATAGCCACTTGAAAATAAACTTAATGGAGCAGTCTGTTTATGTTACAGTCATTATACCTTGGTTTATCGGAGGCAAGACAACATAACTTACATAAAGCATTTCTCTCTCTAATGTTTGGTTTCAAGAATTTATCTGAATTGCTATCAAAATGGGTTAAAAACTATTTAAAAAACCACCTGTTGATGATTTTCAGACATCTAAAAACATGCTGATTGGTAAATGAAATCGTACAAACATTTGAAGTCCAGAATTATACACGCTGATTAGATGAGAATAACATGAATATCAAAGATTTAATTCAGGGCTGAAATGAAGATGGGAAATACAATTGACACATGGCAGCACGGGTGGTAGAGGAGTCAGAATTTTCTGTAGGTTACTTTCATTGTGATTTGAGTGTATGGCAAACAAATTTTTCATTAGCACTGGGTTTTCCTTCTTGCTTTCTGAGCTTGGAGTATCTCTTCCCCCCCCCTTCTCCCCCCAACTTTCTTTTCTTTTAAAAATAAAATAAAATTATTTTCCTTGTCTCATTGTGTTACCACTGGATGATTGCAGTTTCCGAACCACTCCTTCTCTATCTTCATTGGATAACTTCTTCCAGACTTAGGGATCTCCTCACTGGCAGCAGTTTATTTAAGTTTATTTATTATTAAAATTTATATGCCGCCCCCTCCTGCTATAAGCATCTCGGGGTGGCTAACAACATTTAAAAATACATAACAGACTAAAATACAATTAAAAAACAACCTAAAATCCCCAGATTAAAATAACCCATA
>QEPC01002769.1:4265177-4284993 GCA_003113815.1 Sphenodon punctatus
TTTTTTTTTTTAAAGCTACCTTTTTGAAAGGGTTTGGCATGCTTTCCTTTTGCTGTCAATTTCCCTTTCAGTGATTATTAATCAAATGAGCAGTAATTGAAATTATTGATCTTTATTGGTTTCTGATGAGAATTTTAAGATGGTCCAAGTTTGAGTTAAAAAAGACCAAACCCACAAAACAAGCACCCTGCATATTAAGAATAATGTCCCAACACACTAGTATCTGAAGGGAAGTGAGGTCATTTTCTATAGCCACTTGAAAATAAACTTAATGGAGCAGTCTGTTATGTTACAGTCATTATACCTTGGTTTATCGGAGGCAAGACAACATAACTTACATAAAGCATTTCTCTCTCTAATGTTTGGTTTCAAGAATTTATCTGAATTGCTATCAAAATGGGTTAAAAACTATTTAAAAAACCACCTGTTGATGATTTTCAGACATCTAAAAACATGCTGATTGGTAAATGAAATCGTACAAACATTTGAAGTCCAGAATTATACACGCTGATTAGATGAGAATAACATGAACATCAAAGATTTAATTCAGGGCTGAAATGAAGATGGGAAATACAATTGACACATGGCAGCACGGGTGGTAGAGGAGTCAGAATTTTCTGTAGGTTACTTTCATTGTGATTTGAGTGTATGGCAAACAAATTTTTCATTAGCACTGGGTTTTCCTTCTTGCTTTCTGAGCTTGGAGTATCTCTTCCCCCCCCCTTCTCCCCCCAACTTTCTTTTCTTTTAAAAATAAAATAAAATTATTTTCCTTGTCTCATTGTGTTACCACTGGATGATTGCAGTTTCCGAACCACTCCTTCTCTATCTTCATTGGATAACTTCTTCCAGACTTAGGGATCTCCTCACTGGCAGCAGTTTATTTAAGTTTATTTATTATTAAAATTTATATGCCGCCCCCTCCTGCTATAAGCATCTCGGGGTGGCTAACAACATTTAAAAATACATAACAGACTAAAATACAATTAAAAAACAACCTAAAATCCCCAGATTAAAATAACCCATATCCAAACCCTCCATAACCTAACCCACCCTCCCCATCTCCCTCGGCAAAGGCCCGGTGGAACAGCCAGGTCTTACACTGTCTACAGAAAGGGGTGAGGTTGGTGGTCAAGCGGACCTCCAACGGGAGGGAGTTCCACATCCATGGTGCAGCCACAGAAAAAAGCCCTCATGGTTGACACCTGGAAAACCTGGGGGACCTCGAGGAGGGCGTCCCTGGCCGACTGCAGGGGCCAATCTAGGATCTGGCGGATGAGACGGTCCTGCAGGTAGGTGGGGTCCAGACTGTTTAGGGCTTTAAAGGTCAACACCAACACCTTGAATTGGGCCCGAAAGACTATCAGTAGCCAGTGCAGAGAGCAAAGCACTGGTGTAATGTGCTTGTGTCGGCCTGCCCCTTTCAGGAGACGGGCCGCCGCATTCTGCACTAGCTGCGGTCTCCGAACCAGCACCGAGGGTAGCCCCACGTAGAGTGTGTTACAGCAGATCAGTCTCGAGGTAATAAAAGCATGGACGATTGTGGCCAGATCTGAGTCCAAGACCTACAGCCCAAACTGACGTACCAGATGTAACTGGCGGAATGCCCCCTTTGCCACAGCCGCCACCCAGACATCCAGGCAGAGCTGTGGATCCAGGAGCACTCCAGACCTGAGATACCAGTTCATCTTCAGTGTGTGTGTTTCAATTAGGGTTGTTACCTTTTTGCTCTGTTTAGACAATTTTGTTGGGGAGGTGGCTGGGTGTTAGTTTCCAGTTAGAGACGTATTATGGTGCAATTCTTGACCCATTGAAGTTAATGGCAAAGCTTCCATTAACTTTAATGGTGCAGAGGATTACACCATTGGTGTCCCTGAAAATAGTGGTTTGTAAATTTACTGTTTAACTTTAATATAAGACTAGTTACAGGAATATGAGTTTACATGCTAGATTTTCCTCTTTTCTTTACTAAGTTGTGACTATATTTTCTGTTGTTCTCTGCAGCTGTTAGGCGTTCTTTGCATTGCAAAACAAAATAAAAAGCTTGCTGCACGCCATTCTGTAACTTTTACATAGAATTCAGCTTTCACTAGGTTAGGCTGCATCCTGTTACGATTCCCCAGGTTTTCCATTTGAGAAAGCTCCTTTTCAACTGGAGCATTACTCACAAGAATTGCTAGAATTGTTTCCAACAAATAATATTTTTTTTTAAATTGAAACATCTAAATATTGCCCATTTCTTGGTAACTTCTGCCATGTTCTGCATTTTACATAGAACATAAGAAGTGCTATACTGGATTGGACCAGCAATCCATCTAGCACAACATCCTTTCTCTGACAGTGGCCAACTCCAGTAGCTCAAAGGAAGTACATGTACAGGTCATGGAGATGTGACCCATCTCCTGCCGACTGCTCCCAATTACCGGTAGCCAGTGGTTTAAGTACCAACTAGTAGGCATTTATAGGCTTGTAGAAGTATTTTTTAAAAAGCTCATTGTACAATGACTCGCCATCAGTCACAGTTTATATGAACTGTGCATTAGAAATTGACTCAGCAAATTGCTGAGAGTCAATCTGGTCTGCGGGGGCCAAGATGTTAGACAGTGGTGCTGCTGTAGGTGATCTGTTGCTCTTTGATACTTGCAGGCCACTTTTAAACGAGGCACTTAGAAGTGCGTCCTGAGCCTCGTGTTCAAGGAGAAAGCCACATAGGGAATGTTTGAACGCTCCCCGCGCTACCAGAAGTGATGTGTTGTCTGTTGCTGGCAGCGGCGGCAGCTGGAGATGCGGGGCTTTGAAGAGGTGCATTCTGAAAGCCTGCAAAGTAAGGCTTTCAAACGTGCCTCTTCAAAGCTTTGCATCTCCAGCCGCCACCGCTGCCAAGAACGGGTGGCACATCACTTCCGGTAGCATGGGGAGCGTGTAAACGTTCCTTGTGCAGCTTTCTCCTCGAACGCAGGGCTCAGGAGGCGCTTCTAAGTGCCTCATTTAAAAGCGGCCTCTAGACTTAGATCTGTCTTAAATTTTTTCTGCTCCAGAATACTCAGGAGAGTTTAGGCGATTTTCCCCAGACTAAAAGGGTAGGTTTCAAACTTGGGACATGTAGAAGATTTCCTGGCCTGGCTGGACAGAATCAGGGCAGAGATGGCAAGCATAAATTCAAATTCTTTTTGTTTAGGGATTGTCTGACAGAGGGAAGATTTTTTTTTGAAAACAGAAGCTTACAGGAAACTAGCAGTTGAGGATCCTATTCAGATGAAAGCAAAGGAATCTTGCACATGGTGGCTGAGCCAAATGGCAACTTTCCACACTAATATAACGGTGTGGTTGGCATGCCTTTTGCTGTTTGGCGCCCAAATTCAGAAGAAAGAACAGGCGTTGAAAAATCTCCAATCTAGAAGACTCTGGGCGTCTTTATATATAATGGCAACGCAGGGACTTTGTCTGTGTTCTGGCCTTGATATATAACCCTTTATTTGCCCCACGTTTCCCATGTTACGGTCTTTACATGCAGCCCTTCTCGGAGCTCATCTGGGTCCTATCTTCCACCCGTTTCTAATGCATGTGTGCAGCCTCCAAGAGTCTCCTGGATGCAATCCCAGCCTGCATCTTGCTGCTATTGCATGTGACGTGGACGTTCATCTCCCTGCCGTGTCATGATGCTGTGCATGTACTTGGTTGTCAATGTCATTTCAGGAAAGGGCCTTCCTATGGGCATTCTTGTGTTTGAATGACAGTCTTGTTGGCCAAACCAATTTTTGGGCTTAATTTCTTCTCTCCCACCCCCAAATTAGATTCTCATGCGTCTACAACAACCCCATCCCTCAGTTCTCTGATGCCAGTGAGAAGAATGAATGGAGAGAGGCTTGCAGAATTTGTGAGGCTCTCAACAAACACCTCCACGCAATGCATCATCAACCCTATGTAGAGGAGCAAAGGGCTTGAGTCCTAACACAGTACCTTCAAAGTCATTAAAAGCTTTCCGATAATTCCTCATTGAAATTTTCAACTAAGCATTTTAAATATTTGAATGTCTCACTCCGTTTATTAGTAGAAAATGCAGTGGCCCGGGGTAGGAAGTGTGTCAGCTGGGGTGCTGCTTTCACCTTCTCTAGCACGGGACCTAATTGGCTTAGGGTGCCCATGCATTCCCAGTACCCCACAGAAGAGCTGCAGTGAGATGGCTCTTGCCCATGAGTTGGCAAATGGAGCCCAAGCAAGCACTGCTTCACAGTAACACCCAACTGCCACCCCCAAAGCAAGACCAGCCGAGTGAGGACTCCAAATCCAACCCCCTAGCTGCTTCCAGGAGAGAGCAAGGGTCACTCTTCCCCCCCGCCGCTTCCAAAAGAGAACAATGGAGAGCAGGCTCCAAACAAACAGAGCATTGACTAGCTCAGAGCAGTGCTGGGTCTGTTTGGCCAAAGACTTGGTTGTCAGCCTCCATGGCAGAAGATCATAGAAGAAATGGGCAGGAAGTGCATACCAGACAGTAGCATAGAGTTGGACAGAAAGTATACTGGCTTGGCCAAGTCCATTCCCAAAACATGGTACTCTGTGGAACAGAAAGTGAATGTGAACATGCTTTCCAGTTAAGTGTAGAGTAGGCGTTGAGTGTAGATGTAGCCTCAGGTGCGTGTTTGTCCTGAACACGTAAAGTGACCTCACGATCCAATAATGTTCACTTTGTGCCTTCAAAAACAGGTTCATCAGGTGGCCAAAAGTGCATTCAGGAGTGTGACATATACACACACATACAAACGTGTTTAGGGGCTGAAACACCCAGTTCTCATTATGTGTAAAGACGCCCTCTGATACTAGTACACTTTAAGCCAACTTAAGGCATGGCAGCAAGGGTTGTCTTCTAATAGTAGAAAACTGTCCAGCAAGCTTTAAACTTCTTGGAGTAGACATTCTTCCCTTTTTGGGTGATCACAAATCAGTGCCCTTGGCTGCTGTTTGGTTCCTACAGAGGTGAAGAATATGGTGTTCAGGAGTGTCTTTGAGGTGCAGGTAAGTTAGGGCATTTTCCCACAAGATGCTCTCCATCCGCTATACATGTTACAGGGCACGCATAGTGCAGCCCGGCAACATGTATAATGGGTGGGTAGTGGGTGGAGTGTGTCTTGTGTGAAAATGTCCTTAGATGCTGTGACTATAGTCATATATTTTGTTTAATACTCAAGGATCTGGCCCCTATTGTACATTGAACCCCTGCTCCAGACTCTCTCTTGGTGTTCAGCTCTGATTGCCACAAGTTCTGAAACTAAGATTCGTATGTTAGGGAAGTCTGGGGATTGTTTTGTGTTGATTGATGGTCCCATTTTGGAGCAAACTCCAGCTGGGACTTGCATTGTGATGCAGGGAAGTATGCCTGCTCCCTGCTGAGATGAGCAAGGTCTAGGAGAGCTGACCTGTTCTTTTGGAGGCAGCGCCAAGGCATTTATGTCTGTCTTGTCCAATGGGCAGGCTAGCTATCTTTTGGATTAAATTAAGGGTGGCCAACTGGCTCAAGAACCATATGTGACTCTTGGGCAGTTCAGGCCAGAGCTGGTTCTGTGCTCTGCATTGCCTTAATGATCTTATGTCTGTCTTCATTGCACCGGAGTCTCAAAAACTCAATTGTAGTTGCTTCTCAGTATCTCCACAATCAGGACAGCAAAGCACTGGTTCTGCCAATCAGTCACAAAGCAGCAGAGGGGTGTGTGTGTGTGTGTGTGTGTGTGCAGGTGCCTTGTGGCTCTTGGCCGTACAAAGGTTTGGTATGTGACTTTTGGGGTTGGGAGCTTTGGTCACCCCTGGCATAGATCAAGGTATTACTCTATCCCTACAATTCATTTTTCTCTGCAATACTTGCCTTTCGCTATAGGTTGACAAGTGCTACCATCTACCCTCGGCTGGTGCACAAACATTCTCTAAGTATGTAAAACAACAAATGTTACACATCTGATGAATTTTCTGTGTAACTACCTAAATTATTACTATATTACAATTTTTCCTAGCAACAGCACTGGAAATAGTAAAACACAAACCTTTTTTTCTGGAATCCCCTTGTATATGAGAGAGAATTATTGGAGAAAGAAAAGTGACCACTTATCTGGATTGGTGTATGACACAATTGTTGATATAAATCCAAATGTTATTTTCTTATCTAAATCTAGTGTTTTGAGTTGCATTGAAACTGTCGCTTTTTCCCAAAGGAAAAATACATTTTTATTTCCTAGTCTGAAAATCATGACATCCTGTCCAGTTACTTTGGCTGGGCTTATCTTTTCTGGGAATGACAGATTCCGCAACCTTTTTGCTGATGATCTTGCACTTTTGACAGCAGAAAAGAAAGGCACACCACCTTGTCTCACCTTTTTATGTGCTTGTAGGCACAGTACCCTGCCTGAAGCCTACTATCTGGTGCTGGATGACTTGGGCATCTGTTTGATAACAAGCTTGTTTTTTAAATGCTATCCATGACGAAAAGGGAAAGGAGCATTCATCCTATTAACCAAAGAGTGCTGCATTATAGCACTGATTTATTCTCCCACTTACTGTGTTGGTGAAGAGCATTGCAGGTTGGTGGCATTCTCTGCATAGGCAATGAAGATGATGTTAACCAGAACACTTAATATCTGGCATCATTGACATTCTGTGGTGAAGTTTGGTTGTACAGATTGTGCACAGATTTTTCAGGCACAAGGAATATTGAGTCTTCCTAGACATATGCTCATCCAGCCTTTTCTGAAAAACCTCCAATGATGGAAAATTCACTACTTCCCTAGGCAGCCTATTCAATTGCCTGACTTCATAGTCAGGGAAATGTCCTTGAGGTTCAGTATAAATCTTCCTGCAGCTTGTACCTGTTGTCTCCTGCTCTGCCTTCCATAACAAGGAAGAACAATTGTTTTCCATCTTGTTTTATTGCTGCCTTTCAAATATTTCCATAGACCGTTGTTATATATCCACCCACCCTCCTTATTGATTTTTCTCTCCAAATTGAAGAAATCCAGCTCCTTCAACTTCTCATATGACTTGCGTTTCAAACCGTTTATCATCTTGTTTATATCTTCTCTCAACATGTTTCTGTTCTTCTTTGTTACTCTCTGTAATCTCATCACACCTGATAAAGGGTTCAGCCACACAAGACAGGCTGGGGGCTACTATGCTTTAGGTAGCCTTATCACTCCCTGGGCAAACAAGCCACGCAATACAGTGGCTCATGTGCCCAGAGCTTGCCAGATCATCCCCCTGGGTGGTGTAAACAGCTGACTGCTCCACAACATGTCCTAAATTCTGAGGATGTGTTGCGGAGCAGTCTTATCCCAAAGAGGGTAAGGCTGCCGAAGGCAGAGCAACTCATGTGGCTGGGCAGTGCAGCCTTGCCCCAGGCGGGGTCCCTGGATCTGGCTGCACTCCTCTCCCTCCTGCCTAACAGCTGATCGTAAGGAGCAGAGCCTGAGAAGAGCGTGTACCCTTTCCCCAGGTTCCCTTTCCCTCCCCAATCCAAATGACAAGCAGCTGATCAGGGGTTCTGGTGGCTGCTCTTCAGGCTCCCCTCCTCTGATCCACCCAACATGCAGCTATCAGTGGGGAGGAGGAGCCATCTGGGCCCCCTCCTACTGATCAGCTGCTTGTTGGGTTGGGGAGAGGGATGCATGCATGCTGCTCTCTGCCCCCCTCCCCTGATCAGCTCTTGGTGGGGGAGGAGCATGCATACTCCTCCATCCCTCCCCCACAGTTGCCTAGCTGCAGTGTGCCCAGTCTTGCACCGTGGCAGGAGTTGGAGCCACCAGCCCCATGTGACCAACTCCTTGGCCCATCTGGGGCATGGAACAGCTGCAAATGGCTGCAGGGGAGCGGTCCGTGTGGCCAGCTCTCCTTGCAGGCCCAAACTGTGGCGGCAGCGATAGCCCACCATGGGACTGCACGGGGATCAGGCCCTTGCAGCTCGTATGACTGTACCCCTTGTTTTGAGATGTAGTTCCTTTACATTTATTTACAGTCTGTTAAAGCCAGTTGCCACTCACGCACCTCCATTATTTGCATTTGGCATTCCATATAATTTGTTTTTGGTTGTCCCCTGCTGAAATGCATTTCCTAGGTGGACTGTCGTAACTGAATCAGTACTCTTATTTTTTCAATTTATATCCCGGCCCTCCTGCGAACAGCTCGGGGCGGCTAATAAATTCAACATAAAACAATCTTAAAACCAATATATTCAAACAATCCATAAAAACACTACAGTAAAACAGGCTGGGATAATAATAAATAAATTAGGGTGGGGGAAGATAAAAAAACCCCTAACCCTCCCCCACCCCCTCCCCAAAGGCCTGGGCGAACAGCCAGGTCTTACAAATTCACCGATTTGTCAGAAGGCTTGGGGCCAGGTGAGCTTCCTCCGGGAGGGAATTCCAGAGGCACGACCTGGCCACCGAGAATGCCCTCTCCATTGTGGCTCCCCGCCTAATACGGGGGACCTCCAGAAAGGCACCCCCGGTGGACCGAAGGAGCCGCTCTGGGGCACAGAGGGTGAGGCGGTCCCTGAGGTATGAGGGGCCCAAACTGTGAAGGGTCTTGTATATTAACACCAATACCTTGAACCTGGCTCGTCACGCTATCGGCAGCCAGTGCAGAGTCCGGAGCACTGGTGTTATATGCTCCCGACGGCCCGTCCCCAACAGGAGGCGAGCCGCTGCATTCTGCACTAGCTGCAGCCTCCCAACCAGGAACGAGGGCAGCCCCACGTAGAGCACATTGCAGTAGTCCAGCCTCGAGGTGACGAAGGCATGGATGAGGGAGGCCAGGTCCGGGCCGGAGACAAACGGATGCAGCCTCCGCACCAGATACAGCTGACGGAAGGCGGCCTTTGCCACTGCCTCCACCTGCTGCTCCAGGCGGAGGTCTGCATCCAAAATCACCCCCAGACTCCGAACCTGCCAAGCTACGGGAGGGCGAACACCCCCCAACTAGGGGGGCCGACACCTCCCTCGCTCTCTCCACCACCATCACCTCCATCTTATTGGGGTTGAGCTTCATTCTGCTCTGCCACATCCACTCTGCCACGGCCTCGAAACACTGGGAAAGCAACGAGACTGCAGGGTCTGGGTCAGCTGAAAAAGAGAGGTACAACTGAGTATCCTCAGTATATTGGTGACATCGAACCCCAAACCCTCTCACGACCTCCCCCAAGGGCTGCATATATACATTAAACAGCAATGGAGACAGAACCCTGCGGAACTCCGCAGAATAAGGTGCGGGGGCCAGATATCTCAGCTCCCAGCACCACCGTCTGGCTTCTCCCTGAGGGGAATGAGTGGAACCATTCAAGAACAGTCCTGTCCAGACCTCCCAGGTCACACAGACCCCCCCAGGTCCATATCTCTTGGGAGATATGGACTTGTTCTACTGTTGGTTACTTACTAATGGTAATGAATGAATATCAGATGACCACAAGGGAAAAAACTGAAATCTTACTTACCTGTAACTTTTATTTCTCTTCAGTAGACATCTGGTTCTTGTCGAGACCCTACTCAAGGCAGAGTCTAATCTTGCCAAATGTGCATTAAATAACCATCAAAGGGGAAATAAGTTCATGTTTCCTCTTATCCTAATGGAGCATTCCTTCAAAGAAAAGTAAAACTATGTGGATTTCCTCTTAGTTGGCTCTTTGCTTTCACAAACTGTTTTCACCCTCCCCACCCCATGCTTTGTTCTGTGCTGGCTTCCACGGTGGGTTAGTTTGTGTGAATGAGTCTGAGTTTGTCTTCTCAGCTTTTGTAGTTGGCTGGAAATTTGGAGAGAATCTGTTCTCTGAACATCTCCATCTGCTAGCACCACAGTATGTGAAAGGCAGAAATCTTTTTTTCATCCTAATTCTCTTTTAAAAAAGAACCTTTGGTGTTGGTGGTGGGTGGCAGTGTTTTTTCCCCCTTAATTTCCAGTTAGTCAGCAAAAGAGGAAGAATCACCACTGGAAGTATTAGTACCAAAAATAGTTTTAATTTGATATATTTGTAAACACTTTTGTTTGTAGTAAAACCCTAATGTTACGTACAGCAGTCGTTGCACTTAAGTTAGAATAATTTTTCTTCATTAAAGGGTTAAAATCTTTGCCTCAAGAAATTAACATATTAGGACTAATGTATGTTCATACAAATTCTACTTCAATTATATCCTCTTGTTTTGATTGCAAAACTAATTCTTGTATAAGTCTTTAAAAGTACAAAACAAAAAAAATCTAATTTCTTGTGACGTACCTGAATATTAATATTGCATTCTGTGACTTAAGCATGATTGGCTGGAAGAATTTGTTAAAACTAATGTTGTTTCCCTTTGGGAACTGGAGGCAACCTGCCAAGAAGTGATGATAGTGACTTTCTACTAAATCATCTTGTAAAAGTAGAAAAGCAGATGTTTATCCTCTGATGTAACAGTTGCATGTATTTCCAAATGAGACCTTAAAAACATAAGGTCCTTTTGTGCTGTTTGCAAACTTAGAAGATCTTAAGTCTTCTGACAAGAGTTCGGGTATTTCCCAGTATCGAGGGCAGAAGTTTTGCTGTATCTACTTGTGGTGTAGGCTTTTGCCTACCAAATGATGGGAGATGGCAATTTCACAGCTGAATGGATTGTATTGGTGTAGGTTGGCATATAACTTGTGAAACCACCTTAAGGGTCTTCAAGAGATTAAAGGCTCCATATGGTGATAAAAAACTCATTGTAATAGATGAAAGGCTCCATATGGTGATTAAAATCTCATTTTAATATAACAGAACTAGGACTGAAATGAATATTCAAAGCAAGTACAGAATCTGATGAATTTGGTTGGTTCAAATCTGTTTAAATGAAGTGGGTGCAAAGTATTATTTACTTTTCACTGCATTTCTGGATTCACATCTTAATCTTGGTTATTTTGTTTTGGTTACTTTCCTTCATTTGTTCAGTGTTTTAGCACTTAGTTTTCTTCATTTAGTACTGCATGTACGATACTGTTGTGCAGCTATGCTACCATACTGTTGCATAACTCTGCTGTTGCTAGTAATGTGGAGAGCTTTTACAAATGTATATTATTAATAATAATAATAATAATAATAAATAAAAATAATCAGGGCATGAAATTTGCAGGTACCTGGGAGCCATTAGGGCCTAGAAAACTGAGGCTGGCGACTGGTTCAGGGCTGTAGTGGGGACAAGAATGGTTTAATATTAGAATAAAGGTCGTTCTTACACGGGCACCCCCTCCCCTGACTGCGTGTGCAGGAGGGTGTTAGATGCATGAGGGTGTCCATGGAAATGGCACGACGGTGGGTGGGGGGATGGGTGTTCGATGAGTGTTCGTGTGAACACCACAGGTGGTGGGTGGAGGTGCCTGCGCACTCCTGACGCACACCCATCACCCACCCATAAAACCATCTGAAAAAAGGAGGCGGCTCTGGCCCTTTTCTCACACACACTCTGACGCACACCCATCACCCACCCATAAAACCATCTGAAAAAAGGAGGAGGCTCTGGCCCTTTTCTCACACACACTCTAACACTGATAAAATGGGTGTTATATTTTATTGTACATGTTGCAGGGCACCCATAGAGCACACCTGCAGCCCTGCAACATGTATAATAAAATGTAACACCCATTTAATCTGTGTTAGAGTATGTGTAAAAAGGGCCTCTGTGGGTGAGAGTCCATGGGAAAAGAGACACACACACCTCCACTCTCTGCAGCAGCACACCCATCCTCCTACCCACCCCTGTCCATGTAAAAACGGCCATAGTCTAGCGACTGAGATGTTTTGGGGTTTTTTGTCTCCCTGAGTTCCAGCTGAAACTTCATGCCCTGATTGATGAGGATCTTTATTTTTAGATTGGTCGCCCCTGCCATGGCACTCGGAGCGCTTCACATATAACACAACTTTTAATCAGGCCATAAAATTTCAGATCGAACTCTGGGAACAAAAATTTTAAAAAAATTCAGTTGCCAGACTTTATCCTGATATTAAACAGTTCTTGGTCCCCTAAACCCCTGAACCAGTCGCCAGCTTCAGTTTTCTGGGTGCCAATGGCTCCCAGGCGCCGGCAAATTTCGTGCCCTGCTTTTAATCCTCACAAGAAGCCTGTGAGGTAGGTTAGGCTGAGAGAATATATTGTGACTGGCCCAAGGTCACCTGGTGAGTTTCTGGCTAAGACGAGACTTGAACCTTGCCAGCGAGACTTGAACCAGGGTCCCCCCCACAGCTGGTCCAAGTACTGCACACGTAGCCATTACACCATGTTAGCATTGTCATTTCAGGCCTATTAAGAATAGACTTAGGGTGATTTCAGAAGTGACGTGGTGAATGTCCACCACAGTCAACCTCAGTCAAACACGGGGGGGTTGAAAACGGCGTGCATGTCTGTTTGCTCACATCCAGATGTTCACCACAGTCAAATGCGGCCCGGGGTGAAGCTACCCACGCTTCGTGAGGTCTGGGCGGGAGGAGGTCCAGAAGTGTGGTGAATGGTCACCACGGTAGGGGTGAATGAAAAGTATCTTTGGAATGGAAACCTGCAGCCGGGGTGGAAGGAATTGACCCCAGCCGCGGTGCATTCTGGGACTTGAACTGCGGTCCACGTCTCCACTGCATGTCCGTTATGTTCCCCCGGCCCATGTTCTCTCTGATTGCCCCTGGGCAGTGGTCACGATCTTGTCACTTCTGTTGGGGCCGCACATGTCACCACAGCCCGTGGTGAATCCGTTCACACCGGGGTGGGATTCACTGTGGTGAATTGGAACGCGTCACTTCTGAAATCACCCTTAATTTTCAGTGAGCACTTTCCTAAAATGATGATAGCCACATAGGTTAAAATAAAATTGTCAGAAAAAGCTTTAAGTGTTTCAGGCCATGTATTTCTGGAAATTTAGCCCATTTTCACACGTGCTGGCAGTGTGGGGTGGATGGGTGGAGGCTGCAGCAGGTGGGCGGACCGTCGCATGGACACCCACCCGTCTCCACGCATGGAGCATCTGCCATTGACACCCGTTGCTCCGTGTGTGGGTGAGGGTCTAAGTTTTTTAAGTTGCCAAATGCAAACACTGTTAATTAAATTAGGAACTTGGGTTCACAACTCCAACTCATAGCTCTTGAGCTAAGGCTTAATTTAGACAATTTGCAAAAATAAATTCTTTAATCAGGGCTGCATAAAATTATATAATACATAAAAGACTGCTCACCAGGTGGGGCAGGGGCAAATTGTAATTGATTTTGTATATTTTTTGTTTTCCTAGCTTTACTGTTTTTGTTGTTGTTATAGTCCATAATTCGTGATGTACATCTTTATGTATCGGTTTTGTTTGTGTTCTCTTTTGTATTTCTCCTACATTATTATTATTATTATTATTTATTATTTTAGATTTATATACCACTCTTCTCCCGAAGGACTTGGAGAGGCTATATGGTTTTTTCTACTACTTTCCCTTTGTTTCTGTGTCTCCTCTCTTATCTCATTTCTCTTGACACTCTTTTCTAAGTTACCATATCAGTCTCTCCATCCTCCCATGCAATTGTACGCAGATGTTGTCTTGCAAAATATTCAAGCCCTATAATAGCCGAAAAATCAAATCTACTATCTAGAAAAAACACTGATTTGAAAGGTGGGAGATGTACTACTTGGAGCAGTGCCCAGTTGATAAACGTAACCCTCCTCCTCCAGAGGCGCTAGGATTCTTGGCAGAATACTACACCTTAGCCTTCCTGTGGGGTGTGGTGCTAGTACTGTAGTGTTTTTTTTGTGATTACATTTGCACGCACATGCACATGTTCATGCCTATGCGTTGGCTGCTGAAAGGGAAAAATAGCTTCCTCTGTTTCTGTTGTAAGCAGAACTCATAGCTTTCTGGAAGCAATGCGGGTGGCTAGGTGGTTTTTTAGCATATACCTTCATTGACTTTCTGACTACACAAAGGAATTTTCTCTACCGCTTTACTTCTTTCCCCTAACCTTCCCTTTGTGGCTCCTACTGTTTATTGCTTTTCAGGTTTTGGAGAATTTAGGGGAAAAGCTGTGAGTTGCTTACACTGAGAGAGAGAATATGATAACACTAAATCTTTTATATAGTCAATAGCGAAGACAAGACATAGGTGTCCCTTCCTCGCCTCAGCATAGTCAGGCTACACGTTAGTCTGGAGTATTGCATTCACCTTGATTATAGATGTAGAACATGATACAGAAGAACTTTTATTGTTCAAGGATTTGAAGTCTTCCCCTTTTAGCTGCACAATAAATGCTTATTTGGATTTGTGAGCATACTACTCTATATTGTAGAGGCTTTGTGTCACTGCATTGAATAAACTTGCTCTTAAAGACATAAAATCTAGCTTTTTTTAACAAAACAGAGAAGACAGTTCAGTTAGCTTCAGATTTTAGTGCTATGTAGCTACAATGCAAAGGTGTCTTAATTGGTTAAAAGTATAATTGTTACTCTATTGAATATTTTGTAAACAAAGTAGGGGTGTGCATGTCGGTTTTGTTATTACAATAATGAATATTGTCATTTTTGGTATCGTTATTGCAATAACAAAAATGACTAATAATAACAAAAATAGAAACAAAAATGAAATTTTGTTTTTGAAATAAAGGGAAAAAGTGGAAATATGTATTTCCGGCTATAACCTTTTTGTTTCGTATTCAATTTTGATGAAACTTGATGCGTTTGTACCCCCAATGGAGGGCACTATGTGTGCCAATTTTTGAAACAATTAGATAAAGAGAACTGATTGTAGAAGCAATTGAACGTTGTGATTTTAAGAAAAGCTCCATACACATTCATGGCTACAACATCTTTAGCTTTCATCCAGTTTGCATGAAACCTGTGAATATTATGTCCCTCCACAAGGTACATCACTGGCGCTATATAAATGCTTATAATAATAATAATGAAGGGTCCTGATGCTATAAGGCATTAACTTGAAAATATATTTCCAGCTGTAACATTTGTATATTCCATCCTGTTTACAAGATATTTGGCAGGAATGTATCACATACATTCCTTGTCATCTCTGCCAAACCACAGGACAATTTGATAAAGGAACCCAATTTTATAAGCAATTGAAGTTATCCCCTTGAAGACCATTATTCAGATAAATAGCAGCACATGCAGTGCCAGTCAGAAGCAGGCACCTGGCATGGCAGGGGGAGAGGGAGGCTGTAGGAGGGAGGATGTGGAGCAACCCAAAAGACTGACAGACAGACACATTCACTGGCCAATTACTGCATGCTTTTAGCTTTATAGGACCAATCAGTAGTGGTTTCGAGGCAGGCATAGGGGGCGGCCCTCAGGCGGGCATAGAAGGAATATAACTGGGACTTTGGGGATAGCATCCCTGCAATCAGGGGACATTGGGTGATTTCAGACGTTACGCTTTTGGCATTCCCCACACTCAACCGCAGTCAAACGCGGGTGGTGGTGAAAGAGCCGTGCACGTCTGTTGGCCCGCATCCAGATGTTCACTACAGTCCAACGTGGCCCGGGGTGAACCTAACCACGCTTCGTGAGGTCGGGGCGGGAGGAGGTCCAGAAGTGTGGTGAATGGTCATCACGGCAGGGGTGAATGAAAAGTAACTTCTGAACGGAAACCCCCGGCCGCGGTGGAAGGAAATGACCACGGACCGTGGTGACGGCACGCAGTGTCGCTGTTAGGCAACCAACAACAAGCGGCACACGGAGGGAGATTTAAAGGGCAGGCAGCAGTAGGGAAACGTGTGCTTGCTACCGCCCCTGATCACGCACCTGTGCCGCATATATGTACGCCTCCACGCCCCACCCCCAGGACCATTGGGTGCGCACCGGTGGCCGCACAGCCTATGTTGGAAGGGCTAGCGGCTCGGGAGCTCTGCCCCCTGCATGGGGGAGGGGGGGTCTGCTGGTGCTGGTGGCGAGGGGTGGGGGGAACACCAGGGTGCCGCTGCGCTCCCCCGGTAGCGGCTGTGATGCCGCATTGGGGGTACCCTGTCCTGCCTCCCTGGGCCCGGGGCTTCGGCCCCCGGGCCGCTGTGTCTCCCTGTGCGTGCTCTTGCTAACGTTTCTATCCATCTAGCAGGTGTGTATGCATGGGGCTGTCCGGCCTTGAATGCTAGCAGCTATGCGCTGCCCACTTCCTTTGCCTCCCCCCACAGCGGCCCCATTGTTCCCGTCCTGCCGTTATCTGTTGGCCTTGGCAGCCCCTGTCTGCCTGTGCAACCCCCCTGCCCCAGATACCATGCTGCCCTCACGGCTGCTGAGACTCAGACCCTCCAGGAGCTGTACCATGGCAGCNAAAGGTACAGCTGAAAATGGGTTTTCCATTGAAACCAATCGAAAACGAAAGCAAAAATGAAAACGACAATTTGATATTTATGAAAACGAAAATGACATATTTAAATAAGGAAAAACAAAAACGACGTGGGCCCGTGGTGCACACCTCGAATACAAAGTACAATTTTGTATTTTGGTTAATATAATTGTAAAATTTGTAGTCGTCATAATTTGACTTTTAATAGGTAAATGGGAAGAATATAAGACATAAAGCCCTTCTTAATTTCAAGTGGAATTCTTATATTGATGAATGGTGCTTGCTTGAAGACATCAATATTGCTTATCCAGATACACTGAAATATTAAATGCCAATCTTCACTCTAGAAACTGTCATTAATTCAAATGATTCAAAAGGAAAATGAACTATTTCAAGTCAAACTACTTGTTCGTGTATTTGAATATTTAATCTTACAATGTGTATATTTTCTATAACTGGAGGAACATTTGTCTCCAGGTGCTGGGATTAGAATTTGTAGCATCTGGTGAGTCAATTATTAGTGTACGGAGCCTGAGGGGGCAGCAAATAGCACATGGTACTCAGATTTGTATTGCTCTACACTTTTTGCTTCAGGTGTTGCACAACTTTGCACTGTTACTTATCTGAAGCTGCTATCTGTTCAGGATTCTCATTCCTGAGTATCAGCTTCTTAGGGAAGAGAAACCTGAGGTTTTTCAGAAGTACCAAGAACTTGCAGCTCCCAGAATTTTTGGGGGTGCCCAGCAATATTGGAAAATCCAAACCTAAAGGTGGATTAAGAGGCACCCAGGTTTGAATGTTAGATAACTGCCCTACTATTTTTTGATTGTATCATCAACAATCTGTTAATTGGAAAGGAGAGGCCATGTTTGGATATAGAACATATAGCTTTTGTTGATAGCCATGCTTTGGTGATCAAATTGATTTTCTGATAAAATTATTTCTCCCAAATTTTGTGGGAGACCCTCTTTAGGCCTACATCTGCCATTGGGTGGACATGATGGTGACGGTCCGCCGTCACACCATGATCCGGACTGGGGTGATGCTTGCACCCCGGCCAGGATCAGGTCCGGCCGCGGAACAAGCATTCACATGGCCGGACCTCACCAGCCCCACGCTGTGCCCAGCGGCTCCCCTCCCCTCCATGATGGATGACAATGGCAGCTGCTATGGCTGCCTGTCATGGGGATCACTCCGAACCAGGCTGGAAGCACTCTGTAGCCTGGTCAAGCAGGCCGTTCCCCAGGCACGGATAGCAGCTAGCCTGGGTTGCAACTCCGGAGTCGCAGCCCAGGCTAGCTGCCAGCACTACACGTGGGGAAACTTCAGGCCAAACATCTGGATTGCCCTTAACAAACATGACAGTGGCCTGTGGGCCAAAGCAGACCACCGTCATGTTTAACACCCATTGTCTCATAGTTCAAGAGGCATAATATTAAGGAGGTGAAGTATTTGATGTAGATGCTGTACTGACTGTAATTAGTTTCATAATTGTAAGGTGCTTTGGGAAAGAACAATCACAACCGCAACCTGTATGAAAGGAGAAAAACTTGCTCCCTAAACAATTGGGAACTAATTTTTCTAAATTAGTGATCTGTTGTCTTAACAGTTAGTGCCCTTAATCCAGCGTTTCCAGTATTTTTAAAAAATCAACAATGAAGTAGCATGATAAGATTTATCTTTAGGCCAAAAATGCACTTTTGCAAAATAAACAAACAGAAGTTGCATTTTGTTGCCATGTTTTAATATTTTCCATTTTCTTAATATCTTGCCTATTTTTGTAATTAAAATGGTAAGGCTTCCCTTGGGTATTCATGTTGTTTCATTTGGAAGCTGAACAGGAACTGTTCTTCAGCATGCTTCCCAAAAGGACTAAGGAGGCTTGAAACAAAGAGGACTAGATGTGTAAATGGAAGAGAGAGCAAAAGATCAGGAAAAGAGTGATGGTGGGGGGGGAGTTCGAAGACTGTGGGTGAGAGATCGTGAAGGGCAAAAGAGCAACTTTTAAGACTCATGGAAAAGTTAAAAACAAATTGGAGGGAAAAAATGCTGCAAAAGATTGAGTAAAATCCTGGGTGTGCTGCAGCCATTAGGAAAAGTCCCAGTGCTTTTTCACTAGTGAGAATTTCACCTCTTCATTTTATCAGTATATAATAAGACACAGATTGCTTTTAGGCAAGGAAGTCTCTGTGGTCCTGATTTTGCAAGACAGGAAACAACCGTGAGAGTTTGTGATGGCTGATGTGACTGGGACAGAAGTACCAAATGTGGTTGAGAACTGCTCTTGACAGTTGTAGCCAAGACTTTAGACTTGTAGTTTTTTAGACTCCTTTCTTGAAACCAGTTTCAAGATAGAGGAAACTGAAGTGTGTGTAGGACCCTAGGGTGCTAGATTATACTTAGTTTCTTTTTGAAAACTATTCCTTGTGACATGGATTCTCATGGACAACATAGGCAACTGTCAACATGCCATGCTGCTTTCCAGCTCATGCGAAGAAACTAATTTTAGACAGGTTGGATGTTGAAGCGTCTGTCCAGCAACTGCCTGTTCCCTCCCTCTCCACAACTACTAATGACTGTAGTGGAGTTACTGGTAAATACTTGTCATACTTGTGCGCTCCTCTGCCTTTTGAAGGCGTCAAAGAGCAGCAGAAGAGTAAAGAGTGAATTTTGGGGTGGTCCAGAGTGGGCAGATTTTGGGAATAAGGAAGCAAAGTACATTAAAATAGATTTACACACCCCTCTAGACATTTCAGAGCAAATCCATATTTAGTTGAAATATGTACAGTATTTTTATAATTTGACTATGGGTTTGTCTTTCTGCATTTATTTAGGCTAAAAATGTATTCAAGTAATTTGCTTTATGTTGATCCTCGCTCCTTTTTTTTTTTTTTTATAAATAAGATCCATTTATTTATTTATTACATTTAGTATCTCGCAACCCATCCTTCCTCCAGCAGCTCAGGGCGGCTAAAGAAAACTCCCAGGCAACCCAACCCTCCTCCCACTACCCATCTCCCCTGCCAAAAGCCTGACGGAACAGCCAGATCTTGCACTGTCAACAGAAGGAGGGTAAACCCGGGGCCAAACAGGTCTCAGTGGGGACGGAGTTGCACAGCCTCGGTGTGGCCACCAAGAATGCCCTCTCCATAGTTCCCACCTGGGCTACCTGGGGGGCTTCAAGGAGGGTGCTTCCAGCAGACCGCAGGGGTTGATCCAGGTCCTGGGAGATGAGGAGATCTTGCAGGTATATGGGGCCCAGACCATGCTGGGCTTGATAGGTCAATACCAACACCTTGAATTGGGCCCGGAAGACTATAGGCAACCAGTGCAAAGAACGGAGCACTGGTGTTATATGTCCCCGATGCTCTGTCCTGGTGCTCTGTTATATGTCCTGGTGCTCTGTCCCCATAAGGAGATGGGCCGCCGCATTCTGCACCAGCTGCAGTCTCCAAACAGTCACCATAGGTAGCCCCACATAGAGTGCATTACAGTAGTCTAGTTTGAGGTGACGAAGGCATAG
>QEPC01002769.1:4294002-4305510 GCA_003113815.1 Sphenodon punctatus
TCCCTCCATGGCCTCTGAGGTCAACTGGGAGCACCCTCTTGCATATACTGTCTCTCAACAAGGGTGCCCAGAGAGGCGTTCTCTGTGGATGCCCCATGATAATGGAACTCTCTCCCCTTGGAGATTCATCTAAGCCCGAGACTGCTCATCTTCTGGAAACCTTTTGTTTGGCAAGCAGCTATAGGTTTAGGTGGGATGGGCAGGCAGAGAAGATTGCGCAGGGAGGTGTAGGGGTTAAGGGGATTTTTAGCTGTTTTATATACTGTAAGCTGCCCTGAGCCTTATTGGGAAGGGTGACATATAAATTAAGGAAGCAGAGCTATTCTGGGATGCACAAGAGCAGTAAATATGCTTACAGGACAATCCTCCATTAAAGTCGATGGGAGTTTTGCTATTAATTTGAATAGGTAGAGGATTTCACCTTTAGAGGTAATTTATCTGCCTTGTGAGGACAAGTCTTGAGATTCTGATGTAACAATCACATTTAAGAAGTTGTGGCCCTAGGCATGTTTCTGTAGTGCCTCTGTGTTCATTTAGATCTGATTGACACCTCTATTCCAGACATGTTGAGAACATGTAGAGTGAACTCTCAGCTTCTGAAGTGACCCTGCTAGAAGTGATGATCTGTACGAGATGATCTTCTGTGAGTACGCAAGTCTCCTGAGCTGTCGGTGTGATACCTTTTGTCACTAACGCTCCCTTTTACCTTTATCCAGTTTTTAAAATGCATTTTTGTAATTGGTGTGAGTTTCTCTCTTTGGCTATAACAGTTATGTGGCTTTTTCCCCATTAGAATCTGTCCCTTTTTATAAGTGAGGCCGCTGGTGGGATTTATTTCCCCCCTTGTGTACTAATAATAGCAGAGATGAGTAGACTGTTCAGAAAGGTAAAAGTATAGTGTTTTAAATATTAACTTAATAAACAGATTCACTTCTGTTGTTGTGCTAATGTGTTTTCTTATATGGCCTTGAAAGAAACGGTAAAATCCTTTTAAATCCCAATAGCTTTTTGCAGTGCTGGAAAACATCTTTTGTTTTGCAGTATGGGATACTTTAAAATTGCAAATAAATGAATGTACTGTCTGAAAACTTAGCAAGCTGGTACTGCTGAATTTGAACGTTAATAGGGAAAAAAATTAAGAGAAATGTTCTTACCACTGCTCAATGAGTTTAAAAAAAAAAATTGTTCAAAGGGAGATATCTAGTGTAAAATAATAATAAACTTTTCTGTCTGTATAGACATTGAATATTCTTGACTGTTTTTCTTCATACTTAGTTTTATTATAGGTGTAGTAGAATTATTTTTTTTTAACTTATCAGGAGCACAACCTACTTAATTGAACATGTTTCCTGTTTTTATTCATATTGTTAACGAGACATGCTGTGGTCATAAGTAGTATCAATATTACTTTTCATGAGCGACCTCTTCTAAACTTGCAGATTTCCCTTCAGGAAAGTCAAGAGTTCTTCCTGAGCCATGTGGCCATCAGGTTGGTGTAGTTAAGGCACATCAGTTTCTTTGACCTACAGAGCATTAGAGAATGATATGGCCAGCACCACATCCATCCACTTTTTGACTTCCGCAACTCAATGGATCAGGCACCCTCTCACAGCCGAGTGGATGGAGATAGCCATCCAGTCTGAGATCAAGTAAACTCACAACCTTCAAGGATGTAGATGAGTGTCTTAACCGCTCAGCCACCACACCACGTTTCATGAAAGCCAGGATTAGATTGTTTTGAACATCTGTTGTAACTTTTTAAAGTGTGTTAATCCCATTTTCAAACTTGGGCACTACAGAGTCGAAGGACTTGCCTACATTAGAGAGAGAGGTGCATCTTTTACTTGAAACCAAGCAGCTCAAGTTCCAGTGCAGGAACTCTAACTTGAGTTCAACTTGTTAGCTAATCATACTGCAAAGTTTGAGCTTGAACTTTCCTCACTAATTTTGAATCAAAAGTCAAGATAGCCTATCTAGGATTTTAACTTGAGCTCGTTAGATCGAACTAGAAGCAGAAGATGCTTCTCTTTCTTTAAGGTTGACACGCCATAAGTATAATTGAAAATAGGTTAGGCAGATATTTATTTTATTTATTTAAATTAATTTAGTATCCCGTCCCTCCTGCCACAGGCAGCTCGGGGTGGCTCACAACAGCGTAACAACAAAAAGCATAAAACTATAAAACGCACCCCTACACCCTTATCCCTCTCCTTCCCGTCACCCCCTACCCATCTCCCCTGCCAAAAGCCTGGTGGGAACAGCCAGGTCTTGCAGCTTTTATGAAAGGAGGGGAGGTCCGGGGCCAGACGCACCCCCACCGGGAGTTCTACAGCCTTGGCACAGCCACCGAGAACGCCCTCCCCTGTGTGGCCTCCCGGAAGACTCGGGGGACCACAAGGAGGGCATCCCCTGATGACCACAGGGGCCGGTCCAGTACCAGGGGGGTGAGGCAGTCTCGCAGATAGGCAGGGCCCCACACAGTTTAGGGCTTTATAGGTTAAACCCAACACCTTGAATCAGGCTTGGAAGACTATCGGCAGCCAGTGCAGAGAACGGAGCACTGGTGTAATGTGCTTCCGGCGGCCCAGTCCCACCAGGAGACGGACCGCCGCATTCTGCACCAGCTGCAGCCTCCGGGCTGTCACCACGGGTAGCCTCACGTAGAGTGCATTATCATAGTCTAGTGTAGAGGTGATAAAAGCATGAATGATGGTGGCCAGGTCGGAGTCCGACACTTACTGCCTAAGCCAACGTACCAGATGTAACTGGCGAAAGGTACCCCTCGCCACAGCTTCTACCTGGATATCCAGGCGGAGCTGTATATCGAGGAGTACCCCCAGACTCTATACCTGGGGAACCAATGGAGGACAGACCCCACCAATGATGGGGGCCGTTAACTCCATTGCCTTCCCCACCAGCACCACCTCCGTCTTGTTTGGATTCAGCCTGTCAATCAGCCCTCATCCAATCCCCCACAGCTGTCAGACATCGAGTAAGCACAGAGACTGTGTGGTCTGGGTTGGTTGAAAAAGAGAGGTATAGCTGAATGTCATCAACATACTGGTGACACTGTACGCCAAACCTCCTGATTGCCTCGCCGAGAGGCTGCATGTATACGTTGAACAAGAGGGGGGACAACACCGAACCCTGCGGGACACCACACGTGAGGTCTCAGTATGATGAAAAACACTCCCCGAGTACCACTCGTTGGGTTCTCCCAGTCAGAAATGAGCTGAACCATTCAAGAACAGTCCTGCACATCCCTGCACATTCCCGCAGGCACACCACCAACATCTTGTGATCCACCGTATCAAAAACAGCAGACAGATCTAATAGGACCAACAGGGTCGAGTGGCCCCGGTTCATCTCTCGGCACGGATCATCCACCAAGGCCACAAGTGCAGTCTCCGTGCCACGACCCAGACGAAATCCCGACTGAGGGATCCAAAAAACCGACGCGGTTGAGATGCCCCTGCAACTGCTGAGCCACCACCTGCTCAATAACCTTTCCTAAAAAGGGAAGGTTAGAGACAGGTCGATAGCTGGCAACGGAGTCAACGTTAAGTGATGACTTCTTGAGCAGAGGCCGCACCACTGCCTCTTTGAGACAGCCCAGTACTCTGCCCTCCCGAAGGGAGGCATTGACCACCCCCGCCAGCAATGGCCCCATTGTCTCCCGGCAATATTGTCTGTTGTATATCCAAAGCCACTTTCACACCTGCACGAACGGGTCCTTAGAATCTCAGGAGAGCAGGCACGTCTTTGATCAGGTGTGAATGCCCCGAGGCAGATGACGGACGCTTTTATGTGTGTTTACAAAGGCTATTGACAGAGCTGGATTTTGCAGCTTGGTCAGTTGCCTTTGTAAACACGCATAAAAGCTTTAGTCACCCGCCTTGGGGCATTCACACCTGATCAAAGATGTACCTGATTTGCATGCATCCCCTCTCCAGAGCTTCTAAGGACCCATTCAAGTCAGTGTGAAAGTGCCCCAAATCTCTACCTTTCAAAAAAAGAAAACAAAAGCTTGAGAACCTAGAATCCCCAAGAGAGTGAATAATGTGGTGATAACTAACCTTTTAAAATGAGAATTTAAATGAACGTAAGTAAGATAAAATCCTTACCTCGTTAAGAACAGTTTGACCAGGTAATTGGCTTTTACTTGATATCTGCCAAAGTGCATTTCTCTTTCTTTCCTTCCAGAGAATAGGTCATACATGTAGATTTTAAGTGGCATGTGCTGGTTTCCATTTTGGAACTGCTTATTTAGCTAATCTGCACTTATAATTATTTCCATTTCTAACCCTACAGGACACTCTCTTGGAGTTTTCAGTCAGAAATAACACTGTATTTACATTGCTTTGGAGATGTCATTAGTTTGACAGATGCCATAGGAAATCTTGTGTTTCAAAATATTGTTCAGGGGCTTGCAGTATTTCTCTCTCTACTCTTTGAGACCACCTCCGTAGGATAAAGTGTGTAGACTAAAATATTACTAAACTGCATTAAGGATCAAAGTGATACAAGTCAGTTCAGGATTATAAAATGGATTCTGTTTTGGTCAGAATCAAGGTTTTCAGTCATCTGCTTTTTGTACATTAATTTTTGGGCATTGTATGGGGAATATTTGGAGGTGTTGTTAGCAGCACTAGTAGGATACCTATTGCTAATGTTGCTTAAGCTGTTGTTTCCAGTTTGTATGCAGGGACCCATATTTACTGCCTTTCCACCATTGCTATCAGTGGGTGTTAACAAACGTGATGGTGGAGTGCTGCCATCGCAACCTGACCTGGGTTGGGAAGCCACCGCTGACATAATCTGGACTGGGTTGGAATGCCCAGCATACGTGATGGTGGCCGGGAGGGTGTGGAGCTGCACAAACATGTGACCAGCTCCATGCTATGCCCAGCACCCTGCCCCCCACCATGACGGGCTACCATGGCAGACCTGATCTTGGCTGGGCTACAACNTCCCTCCATGGCCTCTGAGGTCAACTGGGAGCACCCTCTTGCATATACTGTCTCTCAACAAGGGTGCCCAGAGAGGCGTTCTCTGTGGATGCCCCATGTTAATGGAACTCTCTCCCCTTGGAGATTCATCTAAGCCCGAGACTGCTCATCTTCTTGAAACCTTTTGTTTGGCAAGCAGCTATAGGTTTAGGTGGGATGGGCAGGCAGAGAAGATTGCGCAGGGAGGTGTAGGGGTTAAGGGGATTTTTAGCTGTTTTATATACTGTAAGCTGCCCTGAGCCTTATTGGGAAGGGTGACATATAAATTAAGGAAGCAGAGCTATTCTGGGATGCACAAGAGCAGTAAATATGCTTACAGGACAATCCTCCATTAAAGTCGATGGGAGTTTTGCTATTAATTTGAATAGGTAGAGGATTTCACCTTTAGAGGTAATTTATCTGCCTTGTGAGGACAAGTCTTGAGATTCTGATGTAACAATCACATTTAAGAAGTTGTGGCCCTAGGCATGTTTCTGTAGTGCCTCTGTGTTCATTTAGATCTGATTGACACCTCTATTCCAGACATGTTGAGAACATGTAGAGTGAACTCTCAGCTTCTGAAGTGACCCTGCTAGAAGTGATGATCTGTACGAGATGATCTTCTGTGAGTACGCAAGTCTCCTGAGCTGTCGGTGTGATACCTTTTGTCACTAACGCTCCCTTTTACCTTTATCCAGTTTTTAAAATGCATTTTTGTAATTGGTCTGAGTTTCTCTCTTTGGCTATAACAGTTATGTGGCTTTTTCCCCATTAGAATCTGTCCCATTTTATAAGTGAGGCCGCTGGTGGGATTTATTTCCCCCCTTGTGTACTAATAATAGCAGAGATGAGTAGACTGTTCAGAAAGGTAAAAGTATAGTGTTTTAAATATTAACTTAATAAACAGATTCACTTCTGTTGTTGTGCTAATGTGTTTTCTTATATGGCCTTGAAAGAAACGGTAAAATCCTTTTAAATCCCAATAGCTTTTTGCAGTGCTGGAAAACATCTTTTGTTTTGCAGTATGGGATACTTTAAAATTGCAAATAAATGAATGTACTGTCTGAAAACTTAGCAAGCTGGTACTGCTGAATTTGAACGTTAATAGGGAAAAAAATTAAGAGAAATGTTCTTACCACTGCTCAATGAGTTTAAAAAAAAAAATTGTTCAAAGGGAGATATCTAGTGTAAAATAATAATAAACTTTTCTGTCTGTATAGACATTGAATATTCTTGACTGTTTTTCTTCATACTTAGTTTTATTATAGGTGTAGTAGAATTATTATTTTTTAACTTATCAGGAGCACAACCTACTTAATTGAACATGTTTCCTGTTTTTATTCATATTGTTAACGAGACAGTATGCTGTGGTCATAAGTAGTATCAATATTACTTTCCATGAGCGACCTCTTCTAAACTTGCAGATTTCCCTTCAGGAAAGTCAAGAGTTCTTCCTGAGCCATGTGGCCATCAGGTTGGTGTAGTTAAGGCACATCAGTTTCTTTGACCTACAGAGCATTAGAGAATGATATGGCCAGCACCACATCCATCCACTTTTTGACTTCCCCAACTCAATGGATCAGGCACCCTCTCACAGCCGAGTGGATGGAGATAGCCATCCAGTCTGAGATCAAGTAAACTCACAACCTTCAAGGATGTAGATGAGTGTCTTAACCGCTCAGCCACCACACCACGTTTCATGAAAGCCAGGACTAGATTGTTTTGAACATCTGTTGTAACTTTTTAAAGTGTGTTAATCCCATTTTCAAACTTGGGCACTACAGAGTCGAAGGACTTGCCTACATTAGAGAGAGAGGTGCATCTTTTACTTGAAACCAAGCAGCTCAAGTTCCAGTGCAGGAACTCTAACTTGAGTTCAACTTGTTAGCTAATCATACTGCAAAGTTTGAGCTTGAACTTTCCTCACTAATTTTGAATCAAAAGTCAAGATAGCCTATCTAGGATTTTAACTTGAGCTCGTTAGATCGAACTAGAAGCAGAAGATGCTTCTCTTTCTTTAAGGTTGACACGCCATAAGTATAATTGAAAATAGGTTAGGCAGATATTTATTTTATTTATTTAAATTAATTTAGTATCCCGTCCCTCCTGCCACAGGCAGCTCGGGGTGGCTCACAACAGCGTAACAACAAAAAGCATAAAACTATAAAACGCACCCCTACACCCTTATCCCTCTCCTTCCCGTCACCCCCTACCCATCTCCCCTGCCAAAAGCCTGGTGGGAACAGCCAGGTCTTGCAGCTTTTATGAAAGGAGGGGAGGTCCGGGGCCAGACGCACCCCCACCGGGAGTTCTACAGCCTTGGCACAGCCACCGAGAACGCCCTCCCCTGTGTGGCCTCCCGGAAGACTCGGGGGACCACAAGGAGGGCATCCCCTGATGACCACAGGGGCCGGTCCAGTACCAGGGGGGTGAGGCAGTCTCGCAGATAGGCAGGGCCCCACACAGTTTAGGGCTTTATAGGTTAAACCCAACACCTTGAATCAGGCTTGGAAGACTATCGGCAGCCAGTGCAGAGAACGGAGCACTGGTGTAATGTGCTTCCGGCGGCCCAGTCCCACCAGGAGACGGACCGCCGCATTCTGCACCAGCTGCAGCCTCCGGGCTGTCACCACGGGTAGCCTCACGTAGAGTGCATTATCATAGTCTAGTGTAGAGGTGATAAAAGCATGAATGATGGTGGCCAGGTCGGAGTCCGACACTTACTGCCTAAGCCAACGTACCAGATGTAACTGGCGAAAGGTACCCCTCGCCACAGCTTCTACCTGGATATCCAGGCGGAGCTGTATATCGAGGAGTACCCCCAGACTCTATACCTGGGGAACCAATGGAGGACAGACCCCACCAATGATGGGGGCCGTTAACTCCATTGCCTTCCCCACCAGCACCACCTCCGTCTTGTTTGGATTCAGCCTGTCAATCAGCCCTCATCCAATCCCCCACAGCTGTCAGACATCGAGTAAGCACAGAGACTGTGTGGTCTGGGTTGGTTGAAAAAGAGAGGTATAGCTGAATGTCATCAACATACTGGTGACACTGTACGCCAAACCTCCTGATTGCCTCGCCGAGAGGCTGCATGTATACGTTGAACAAGAGGGGGGACAACACCGAACCCTGCGGGACACCACACGTGAGGTCTCAGTATGATGAAAAACACTCCCCGAGTACCACTCGTTGGGTTCTCCCAGTCAGAAATGAGCTGAACCATTCAAGAACAGTCCTGCACATCCCTGCACATTCCCGCAGGCACACCACCAACATCTTGTGATCCACCGTATCAAAAACAGCAGACAGATCTAATAGGACCAACAGGGTCGAGTGGCCCCGGTTCATCTCTCGGCACGGATCATCCACCAAGGCCACAAGTGCAGTCTCCGTGCCACGACCCAGACGAAATCCCGACTGAGGGATCCAAAAAACCGACGCGGTTGAGATGCCCCTGCAACTGCTGAGCCACCACCTGCTCAATAACCTTTCCTAAAAAGGGAAGGTTAGAGACAGGTCGATAGCTGGCAACGGAGTCAACGTTAAGTGATGACTTCTTGAGCAGAGGCCGCACCACTGCCTCTTTGAGACAGCCCAGTACTCTGCCCTCCCGAAGGGAGGCATTGACCACCCCCGCCAGCAATGGCCCCATTGTCTCCCGGCAATATTGTCTGTTGTATATCCAAAGCCACTTTCACACCTGCACGAACGGGTCCTTAGAATCTCAGGAGAGCAGGCACGTCTTTGATCAGGTGTGAATGCCCCGAGGCAGATGACGGACGCTTTTATGTGTGTTTACAAAGGCTATTGACAGAGCTGGATTTTGCAGCTTGGTCAGTTGCCTTTGTAAACACGCATAAAAGCTTTAGTCACCCGCCTTGGGGCATTCACACCTGATCAAAGATGTACCTGATTTGCATGCATCCCCTCTCCAGAGCTTCTAAGGACCCATTCAAGTCAGTGTGAAAGTGCCCCAAATCTCTACCTTTCAAAAAAAGAAAACAAAAGCTTGAGAACCTAGAATCCCCAAGAGAGTGAATAATGTGGTGATAACTAACCTTTTAAAATGAGAATTTAAATGAACGTAAGTAAGATAAAATCCTTACCTCGTTAAGAACAGTTTGACCAGGTAATTGGCTTTGACTTGATATCTGCCAAAGTGCATTTCTCTTTCTTTCCTTCCAGAGAATAGGTCATACATGTAGATTTTAAGTGGCATGTGCTGGTTTCCATTTTGGAACTGCTTATTTAGCTAATCTGCACTTATAATTATTTCCATTTCTAACCCTACAGGACACTCTCTTGGAGTTTTCAGTCAGAAATAACACTGTATTTACATTGCTTTGGAGATGTCATTAGTTTGACAGATGCCATAGGAAATCTTGTGTTTCAAAATATTGTTCAGGGGCTTGCAGTATTTCTCTCTCTACTCTTTGAGACCACCTCCGTAGGATAAAGTGTGTAGACTAAAATATTACTAAACTGCATTAAGGATCAAAGTGATACAAGTCAGTTCAGGATTATAAAATGGATTCTGTTTTGGTCAGAATCAAGGTTTTCAGTCATCTGCTTTTTGTACATTAATTTTTGGGCATTGTATGGGGAATATTTGGAGGTGTTGTTAGCAGCACTAGTAGGATACCTATTGCTAATGTTGCTTAAGCTGTTGTTTCCAGTTTGTATGCAGGGACCCATATTTACTGCCTTTCCACCATTGCTATCAGTGGGTGTTAACAAACGTGATGGTGGAGTGCTGCCATCGCAACCTGACCTGGGTTGGGAAGCCACCGCTGACATAATCTGGACTGGGTTGGAATGCCCAGCATACGTGATGGTGGCCGGGAGGGTGTGGAGCTGCACAAACATGTGACCAGCTCCATGCTATGCCCAGCACCCTGCCCCCCACCATGACGGGCTACCATGGCAGACCTGATCTTGGCTGGGCTACAACAAATGCGGTAGCCCATTTTGCCCTGATCGGCTATGATGCCAGAGTTCGCCAGGATCATAGCCTAGTATTGTCATCAACACAGCCTGGGGTAGTCCTGGTCAACATCTGGTGGCACCTGCACAAACATGCAGGTGAGGTCCAGTGAAAAGAGTGACAGCAAGCCAAAGTGGCCCGCTGTCATGTTCCTTAACATCAATGGGGAAAAGGCAGCGAACATGGGTCACTGCTCATGTTTTTCCAGGCTAAACCCACCAGGACTAAATGCTTGATCTGAGGTTAAATTTTGATGAGAAAATTTAAGCAAAATTGGTACAGTCCTTTTGGATAGTGGGGTTAGAGAAAAGGCTTGTCTTCTCATTCCCACTCATGGGATACTACCCCCATTGCATGAACTTTGCAAAATCCTCTTGGAAGCTGTTGGAGGCATACAGAGTATCCTGGATCTGAGCAGAATAGACACGGTTAGCATGGTTTCTGTTCTCAGGTGTTGTCATCCTTTCCTATTCCAAGAAGACCGGTACATGCTTTTTAACTTCTATCTTTTCTGTTTGGCCCAGGTAAAAAGGCACACAGCTTGTTTTATGCTGCCCCATCACTGTACAAAGGACACTAAGCGGGGCTAAAATCTGGTGACAGGTTACTAACATGACAGACTCAAGTCTTTACCTGCTTAGTTCCACAGCCATGCAGAAGCAGCTTGCCAGCTCAGTATGTTTTGGCTAACATGGTTCTGCCTTCCCGTCTGCCCGAAAGTAGGAATCAAATCCAAGATCTCAATTTCTAAGATTTCTCTGTTGTATGTATTTTTGTGAGGGGAAATTAGCAGGATTCATACAGGAAGGAGGCTTTTTGGACTTTTCCCAATAATTCTTTTCCTCCAGAGGCTTTTGCTTGACTGCCATCGCAGTTTTTCTGTTTGGGCAAGGCATCTGCTGTGGGTTGGGAAGGGTGGGCCCTGTTAATCCGCTTTTGGTCAGGCCCTCCTTTTCCAAGTCTGCTCACAGCAGCACAAAACTTCAGCTTGGGAGAGGCTGGCATGGGAGCTTATGCTATGTGAGCATGGTGGGATGACTCCCCACCAAGAAGCAGCAGAGCTTTCTTTCCGCAGCCCACTTGCAGATACGACCTCTCCATTGCTGGGGTTGAAATTGGGCTGTGGGCTTTGCTACTCCTCCTACCTGGTGATTTAGTGGCAGAGTGCTCTCGGCTTGTAGTGCAAGTTTTAGCTGGGGTGAAACGTGTAGAACAGATGAAGAAATATTTTGAAGAAGAAAATAAGTCACAAGTATTGAGTTGTTTTGTGATATTTCCCCAGCTTTTTCCCCATTTGAATAACTTTTATGTATATGGCATATAAGCCATTAAGAAAATGTGTGTAGTATCATCCTTCTCCACCAATAGTTCCTAGTATTGGAGGATAATTGTTGCTGCTTTGTTGTTCCTTCATGTACCAGAGATCATTGCTATAGATTTAAAAGTTCTGAATTCTGATCCATACGAGGATAAATATGATTCCGTATGATGGGATTAGTTCTGTTCTCCCCCCCCCCCCCCCCCCCCCCCCCC
>QEPC01002769.1:4310427-4356722 GCA_003113815.1 Sphenodon punctatus
GACCATAAGTGACATGTGCTGATGTGACCTGCTTTATAAAGGCCGCGCAAGCCCCTGATTGGCTTGTGGCCCGAATAAAGCAGGTCCTGGATTGACTCACCGCCAAGGAAGGGAAATTCAGTGGGGATTTCCGTAGTTTCTGCGATAATCCTGCCTAGGGCAGGATTCTGCAAAAATTCCGCGAATTGCAGAAGCGCAGAAGACTCGGGGCCCTGGGTATTCCCCTCCCCCAGATCACTGATCTTCCCCACCAGCATCACCTCTGTCTCGTTGGAATTGAGCTTCATCCAATCCCCCACAGTGGCCAGACACTAGGACAGCAAGGAGACAGCAGGGCCGGGGTCAGTTGAAAATAATAAATACAGCCAGTTGTTGTCAGCATATTGGTAACAATGAATCCCCCAGTGCTTATGACCTCCCTGAGCTGCTTCATATACACATTGAACAAGAGAGGGGACAGAATGGAACCCTTCGGAACCCTGCACAACAGAGCCCCAGGGTACGAAATACAGTCTCCTAGGACCAGCTGCTGTGATCTATCTGCAAGGTAAGAACAGAACCATTGCAACACCTCCATTCACCCTGGCAAGGTCCTGCAGGTGGGTCAACAACATCTCATGGTTGACGGTATCAAAAGCTGCTGATAGATCCAGTAGAACCAACAGGGTCATATGACCCCTATCTAGTTCTGCTAGGAGGTCGTCGACCAAGGCCACCAACGCTGTCTCATGCTGTACCCCGAACGAAAGCCCAACTGCATGGGATCAAGAAAACTGCTGCTGTCCAGATGCGCCTGAAGCTGACATGCCACCACCCATTCAATAATCTTCCCTAAAAAGTAGACTCACATTTTGTTTCTTCAGAGTGTTTTGTGGCTATTGGTTATGATTCTGAGTCTCAAAGTGCTGATGCAAGCTCCTCTTACCTTGTACTTCGCTATTAAATATAGTTGTTCTACATAATGTGTAAATTCTTCTTTGCTGCTTTTAAGGTTTAAATATTGTGTTCAATAAATACACTTTCAGTTTTGTGTTTAGGCTTTTCCATTTACATCAAAGAGTGGTAAAGCAAAACGTTACAGTTTTTAAGGACATATATTTCATTGGGATGGGAAAATACACACAGGATGCATTGTGCACCTTGAATAAATTATACATAAAAAGAAATTAACTTAATGTGTTCTAGCAGTTAATCCTGCTCCTAGCTCTTGGTGGCTTTTAGACTGGTTCCTGTTTGTCTACATGTTTTCCATAAACGTGTGAATAACTAACTATCATGTATCAGGTATGATAAACTGATTTGAAATTCTTCTGGTCTTCATCTTCAAGGCTCTTCATGGCCTTGCTCCCTCATATCACTCTGCTCTTGTATCCTGCCACACTTGTGTCTGGGAGCTTTGTTCCTCTTCTGCCCCCACCCTTGCCTGCTCATGACCCGCATGCTCCTCTAAACGTCTTTGCCCCTTCTCCCTTGCTGCCCTTCAGGCCTGGAACTCCTTTCCTGGATACATTCACTCTGCGCCCTCCCAACTTTCAAATCCCTCCTGTGAAAACCCACCTCTTTAGTCAGGCCTTCCCTAGCTTGTCATGAGTGAAACTGTCCTCTTCCCCCTCACTCAGAATCTAGTTCCTTTTAATTAAGTGAAAAACCTGTGCCTGCAACTTCTCAACCTTATGTATGTGCTCTTGTCTCTCCTGATGTTCACCTCCCCTTTACATCCTCCTCTGTTGTCTCTTCGGGTAGGGACCTGTCTGTAACTATTAATTGTACAGTGCCAGGCACATGGCTGGTGCTATATAAATAATAATAATTAATAATAATAATGCCTATGTCCGAATATGAGGTGGTAGTTTAAGATAATTAAACAATTTTAGTATGTTTCAGTCAATTTCAATAGGGAGGGAGGCAATGTTCAGTATCCAAGGTGTTTGGGTCTGTAGCAAGCTGCTAATTAGTAATTACTCTTGCAGGAAGAGTCTGTGTTAGTGTTCGCTCATGCCCCAGAAGGATACTTCTAATGCTGACATTGCTGAAATTTTTAAATAATTAGCAGTCATTTGAATTAATTCTTCTCATAATTAAAATCCTGTTGTAGAGTCTATTAGCAAGTTACAGATACTTTACTATCAGTACCTTGACTATCTTTACCAGTACTTTACTATCAGAACTATCCACAACAAAGATTATTTTGGGAAGGCAGGAATTTTTTTTGTCATCATAGAGAAGTATTGGGGACTATGGCCACAGGATCATTTTACAGGGCTTTGATAGTAATAATTTTATATTTGATTTCTGATTTATTTTTTTGTTAAAGAACTGCAAATTTTGGAGCAAAAAATCAGATCGTAAGTGCTTGCCTGGGAGTTGGGAACCTTTAACTTTCACACACTAAAAATTGCATCACAAAGAACACCCACCAGCACTACCACTTTTTCTTTGTTTGAATTGGATCTTTTTTGTTTGATTAAAAGTGGGTTGGATATTTCTGTGGGTGTGTTTAGCATTTTGGGAGCACAGTACTGCTAGTCATGAATTAATGGATTTGAATAGAGTGAACTGTCAGACATCTTGCGGGGTTTGAGATGTAATTAAAAATGGCAATGAACTGTTCAAGCTTATTTTAGTTCTAGAGTAATATTTTTGAAGGAACTTAAAATATTTATTAAAATCTAATTTAACATGGTGTTTGCAAGTGTGTGGGAGATTCAATTGATGTACAACATCAAAAGGAAAAATCACAGCAGTTAATTATTATTTGTGAGTTTGGCCATCTTTGTCTTTATTTCAACAAACTTACATACTAACTACTTAGGTTTTATTATTTGAATAGTCTGCAGTTCCTTGCAGTCTGAGCCTCACCACCTTCCTATGTAGTTCCTTCTGGTGAAAATGAAAATAACATTTTTGGTGTGTCAAATCGTACAAAATTAAGTCTTAACAATTAAATTGACTAAATGGCTTTGACCTCTGTCAGGCTTGGTACTGGAATTTAAATGCCTGCTCTTCTTTTTCAGAATTTTCTTGTGAATTTAACTTTACTGGAGACTCCTGCCTTTCTGTGTCTGGATCCTGAAACTGTGCCAAAGGTGAGTCATTTGGACCCCGTTCTTAAAATGGAAGATGATAGAGAGTTAATTATATGAATTATTTAGTTCTTGCTGTTTGCCTCGTGCACTCCAGTGTTTGTAATTTTCTTTTCCATCAGAGGAAGAGTTAAATCACACAGAACATTTTTCTTCACTAATCTCAGCTAATTACATTTTAGCTCCCAATTTTCTAAATGCATAAGGAGTGCAGTACTGGGTCAGAACAACGTCCATCCAACCCAGCACTTTGGGGCGCTTCAGAAAAGTAGCTATTTACTCCCAACTCTGAACAGTTAGAGGACTGATTTAAGAAGTAGATATTATTGTGGTTGGTTTAGAATTGTGATGATATATTTTGGGGGGTGTTTAGAGAGGAGTAGGTATTCTGAAAACATGAAATTGTCTAATGACATTGGAATATCAGGCTTCACTTATGCAAAGAGGAATCTTGGTTATACCTATTTTGCTACTCCACACATACCAACAATAGCTTCTCATTGCAGTTTAGCAAAGCTTTAATACCGGAATGCCATTAATGAGGTCTTTTTTTAAATTGCTAAAACCGTTTATTTTACAAAATATTTGTCAGAAAATGCAATGGTTGTGTTATGAGCGAGGACTCATGTTTGCTGAGTTTTCCTATTGCTGCCAGTGGGGGAAATGCAGTGAACATGGGTCCTTGCTTATTAACCAGAAGATCTCTGCTCTCTTCATACTTCCTGTCATATTGATATATGTCATCATGTGTGACTTCAAGCAGGGGAGTTATTTAGGTCCAAATATTGGTCCAAAGCTAAATACTCACAGAAATGGAGTATACATATCGAATTCTCACTACCTGAATTGACCTACAATGTGCCCGATTTGAGTACCCAATGTCCCAGAAGGTTGACTTCCTGTCCCGATTTACTGATTGGTAATCTGAAAATGGGTCAATTGTTAATGAGCATTACCAATTTTGGGGGAATTTGGGCAGCCGATCGGTGCTTGGGTAGTCCGTTGGGTACCCAACATGGTAATTGAAGTTTCCAGTTATTGCCCGCAGGCACTGAATTAGGTACCTGTTTCAGCTTTAGTCTGCATCCTTTTCTCCCCACTAGATGACACTGAAATTAATGTTTCCTGTGATGGGTTCCATTCCATTCCATACCCCTCACTCTCCCGCTAAAGGCGGCTCGAGGCGGCTTACAACGCATACATAATACATGAAAATATATGGTGCACAATACACCAATACAAATCAAATCATCAATAGAAATAAAACCCCTCATAGATTAATACTAGCAAATACATTTCTCCGAACCCCAAAAATAGAACACAGCAGTACATCATTATATCATCCTCCCACCCCTATTCTCCCAGCATTTCCAGCGTTCAACCACCCCTCACTACTTCTCGCCCTCCACCCTGCTTCCACTAGAGGGAGGCCCTCCCCCCACCCTCCTGGTCTCACCAGGATGGGGAGGTCCCTTCACATACCAAGTAAATATATTCCCCTTCCCACCAAACACTGAGGACGCCAGGTGCATCTCCTGGCCCCTTTGGACGTGGACGTGATGGGTGGAGTGGCAGAGCTCTGGTTAGGCAGGACTGGTGGCACTGGGGTTTGGGTGTGGGTGGACAGTGCTGGGGAGTATCTGGGTGGAGAGAGGTACCTAAAAGCGTATTCCAAGGAGACTTGGGGACCCAAGTCTGGTGCCAGAGGGGGAAACAGCTGTGTGGAAGAATGATGGAGTTCACTAGCCTGCACAACCATTTGGAGGTGAAATAGTTCATATGACAATCTTTGATTGGACCAACTCCTGGTTTTGAGAGTATACAGGCTTTAAAGTTACACAGGGCCCTTCCTTAGACCCAGGGCGTGTGCAGTGGACAATCTAGTGTACATCTCCATCTCAACATGGCTCTTCTGAAAGTCCAGAAACGGCAGCTAAATTCCTAGCTTACAAGTGCCAAGAATGAGAAAGGCCTAGAAGTGCCCCAGTGAGAAAATTGGAGGGGATCTACTCTCCTGCTTCCCCTGTTTTAATGCCCATGACTGAGCAGTTTACTTAATCTCTCCTGTCTGTTTCTCCATTTTAAAAATAAGATTCTCAATTTCCCTATGAACAAGTGTTATCCTTAATAATCAAAGGTTTATGAAGCAATTTGAAACATTCAGCTGGAAAATTGAAGTACCTCATGTGACTTTAATTTGTTTTGATGCTATTTAAGAACTCTGCAGTTTGAACTGAGGAGACTTTGGTAATAATTTCAAAGTAGCCTTGAAAATGGAGTCACTTTTCAGAGTTTCAATGGAGGGGAGAAATCCGGATAACTAAGCCTTATTTCTGCTAAAGACACAATATTGACTCCCTTTACAAAATCTTGAAACCGGAAGTTGGGTACTCCAATAGAAATGAGAAAAAAAAACTGAATTAGAATTGTTTTTGGTGTATAAAAAGGGAATTAAAAGTATGTTGAAGTGTATGTATAGGTTGTTGTTAAGTGAGGAACTAGGAAATTCAAGACCTGGATATGTATTAACATGGGGAAAAGAATTGAAGGATGTATAACCTGAGGAGTGGGAAAGAGTTTGGGATTGTATGTATAAATATACATTAGCAACTTGTCTGAATGAAAATGTGTATAAGGTTCTTGCTAGATGGTATCTCACTCCAATAAGGATTGTGAAAATGAATGGTAGTTCCGATAAGTGTTGGAAATGTAATGAAAAAAAGGCGGGATATTTACACTGTTGGTGGAAATGTAAAGAGATTGCTACATTTTGGGAAGAAGTATTGGGTATTTGTGCTAAAATATGTGGTTATGATTTAAGGGGCTCACCTAAATGTGTATTGTTGGATATGATGGAGGGGGAAGTCCTCCAAGAAGATCAGGAAATGATGTTTAATCTTTTGACAGCAGCTAAAATAGTTATAGTGAGGCATTGGAATAAGAGTGGGCAGTTGAAGATAATGGAATGGAAAGATTTGACCAGGGAGGTGTGTAATATGATTAAACTGACAGATATAGTTCGTATAAGGGAAGGGAGGTTTAGAGGTAAGGAGCTGGAGCATAGATGGGGAAAATTTCAGAGGTATATGTTTGAGTGAATGGATTAACTGTGGAATAATGTATAGTAGATTATAAAGATTTATGAACTAGAAATAATATTTTTTTTTTAAAAGAAAGAAAAGAAAATGGAGTCACTTTTCAGAGTTTCAAATGCAAGGTGTTTCCTCGACTATTGTAACCTCAACTATTGTAATCTCATGCCTTGACTATTGTAACCTCCTCCTCGCTGGCCTTCCCTGCTCTCACCTGTCTTCCCTCATCTCTTTTCAAAACTCTGCTGCCAGGATCATCCACCTAGCCCGTCGATTTGACCATGTGCAGCCTCTCCTCTCCTCTCTCCCCCCCTTCCTGAGCGTATTCTGCACAAGCTCCTCGTCTTCACCTACAAAGCCCTTCACAACCTCGCCCCCCCCTCCACCTCTCTGCCCTGATCTCCCTCCGAACTCCTGCTTGAGCACTCCTCTCTTCTTCCATCCCCTCCCTCAGCCTCCCACGCCTTCCCTGCTCCCCCAGCCACCTTCGTCCCTTCTCCCTCGCTGCCACGCACGCCTGGAACTCCCTCCCTGCCCACATCCGCCTTGCCTCCTCCCTTCGTACCTTCAAATCCCTCATCAAAACCCACCTCTTCCACTCTGCCCTTCCTAACTTTTTAACCATCCCCGCCCAGGATTATCCCCCACCTGTTATCTGCAAACTCCCAATGTACTGTAACCAAGCCAAGAACATGTACCTGAGTTCTCGCATCCTCATGATTGTTGCATCCCTTGTCTCTCCCTCTGTTCCCCCTTCCCTGTCTCCCCTCCCTGTCTTTAGATTGTAAGCTCTCCGGCAGGGACCCTGTCTGTCTTATTCTCTGTAAAGCGCCAGGTACATTGCTAGCACTATATAAATGCTTATAATAATAAAATTAATAAATGAACCAGGGACAATGTTAAAATTTTACACTAACTAGAAATTTGTTAACTAACAAAATAATTGGTGCTCTGTTATATTTTTGAAGTGGTCTAAAAAGCATTTAAAGCGCATCTTTGTTGTTACCCTCCCAGCATATGCTAATTAGGTCATTCAGTGATACACATGTGTGCAGAAGGCAGATTAAGTTTGACAAGATTAGATGTAAACAGGTACAAATGAAAGTTATCACATTCTTTGATTGCTCAGAAGGCTTACCTGAATGAGGTCACATTGGGCCGTGATCAAACCTCCTTGGTGGTGGTTTTTCTGCAATAGTAGAGTAGGACCCAATCTGATAAATCAGCAGTCAGTAGAATGATTGTGCACATAATTATCATAACCTCTAAAAGGTCAACTTCATAGCTCATTTAAGGAGAAGACTAGAAGAAAGAAATTTGATAAAACGGGCTGATGCTAGCAGTACAGTAATATAGTCAGAATATTTACTGAGGCTTAACTTTTCTGATTGAGGTGTTGCAATCATTGTACCTATAAAAAATAATGTTATGATTGATACTACTATATGTATCTCAGTATGATGTAAAGTTCTGTGTAAATTATATTTTAAAAAGAAGAAATCAAAAGGATTAGTTGCCAAAGCTAAAAGTGCACATTGTTCCCTTGTGAAAAAATAAATAAATTCAACAACTGTTATTTTTTGTTGTTAAAAAACAACAACCCTGACAGTCTAATAAAAGCCAGGCTGTTTGGCAAGGCACAGTAATTTATTTTGAAGAAAGGGAAACTGAGGCCCCAATCCAAGGTCATGTGCAGACCAAAACTGCACTTGTGCAGATGCAGGGAGCCCCTGGGAAAGTCCCTTGCCTCCTGACCATGCAGCCACCCAGGAGAGGGAGAGGCAGGGCTGAAGTGGCTGCTGCAGTGACAGCGTGGTCATGAAGCAGGGGGCTTTCCCAGGGCACCTTGTGCACATGCACTGTGTGCATGTGTGGGTGCCATTTTAGTCCACACGCATGCAAAGACTTCGGATTGGGGCCTTAGCTTTTATCAATTTACGTCCTTATCCAGTGCTTTGATCGCTATACGTGCATTAGAAAATAAGTCTGAAACTAAGCTCATAACTTTTTAGAATAAAACAATTGTATACTTTGATATGAATTTGCATTTTACAGTCAGTGGAATAATAATTGTTTCATACTTGAATTGATGATTAAAGTGCAGTCAAGCATTCTTTACTAGCGTGACAGAGAGCTTTTGACTCCCAGATATTTGGAATAATAGAACAAGAAGCTGTCCTGACTTGTAACTGCAATATTTTAATTTTTGCTAGAGGAAAAAAAAAATATCAAGCTTTAAATTTCTTGAAATAGTGCAAGTCTAATTTGTAGCTAAGAAGGAAATGTGAATACGCTTAACTTTTTACAGGAATTATTGGCAATGCTAGAAACATCATTTTTAGTGTCCCCGCCCCCCCCCCCCCCCCCCCCCCCCCCCCACCAGCTAACCTCAGTTTTGTCAAAAGATTCCATATTTAGAGTATGAAATTGTAAGTTAGAATCCTTGTTTGTAAGTTCCTTGCCATTTAAACTGTGTTGTGTGCTGTGGAACTTGTCATCACAGATGTTTTGTGGCCTCAGTAACAAAACTAGACTTGAACCAGTACAATACTAGTGGGTGGGTGCTGAAGGAGGGTTAGCCAGAAGGAATGAAGGGAATTGGTTCTTGTAGTTAATGTTGAATGAAAAGAATTCAGCATCTCTTGTGGGGGAGAATTCATCTGTTGAGATCCTACTCTCTGAAAGTTATCCCTTTTGCATGTGCCAGCTGTTTTCTACTGGTTTGAGAATTCTGTCATTCTGTGGAAATACTGAGATTTTTCAGATTGGTAGGGCAAATTCTTAGTGCTTGGGACTGGAACTGAAATGGGTAGCTCATTTTCTATCTGTGAATATTACCTGCAATTTTGAGTGCCATGTCAGGTACCTGAGTACGGATTGGGCACCTGATTACCTTGAGATACTGAAAATTACCGTTATAATTTACCATTTTACCTATCGGTAAATGGTAAATCAGTACTGGAAGTCAGAAAATTAGAACAACAACCCCCCTTTTAAATTAGTAACTCGAGTACCCCGTTGAACACAAATTGTCCACTACTTAGTCGGTTGGGTTGAGTACTGGAATTTCATTGAGTATACCAGTTTCAGTTCTACCCAAGACCATATTTTCCCAAACAGCATACCTTTCTTGAACCAGTACATGTCTTCCTTGAGACCTAGACAATCCTAGTGTATTGTAAACACAACTTGGGGGTAGTCTTACCTGGGGATAAATTTGTTACCTCTGTGTATGTAACATTTCATATGAACGGTGTAGCAGGGTGCGGTTCCCCAGAGGTAAGTCCCTTTAGGGTCGGACCCCTGTAGTCACGTGCATTGGGGAATTCAACTCGCTTCAGTCACTTGCTGCATTGGGTATTGGCTTAATAGTCACTTTAATAGTAGCTTTCCCAGGTATGTAAAGTTTACTAACATTCATATAGTTTACTTACAGTCCAAGCCCTGTCTATACTCCATCTCAGCCAGGCAGCAGTCCCCCTGGCCACTCACAGTTGAAGGAGTCTCAGTTGTAAGGGTCTCAGGTCAACACTCCAATCTGGTTGCCCTTGCTTATCCCGCTTTTACTCAGAGGTGGGCATGGCCAGCCCTCCAGGCCATCTGCCCTTATAGGGCCAGCGTCTTGCCGCACCCATTCATTTCTCTGCTGGGTTTTCTTCTCCCTTACAAAGCTAGCTTTGCCAATCCCATTACCCAGCTGTTTGATTCTGGCATCCAGCCAACCCAGTCCAACTGCTGGCATTTCTTGCTTTTAAAGGGACAGCAGCCCCATCCAGTTGCTCCCTGCTACAAACAGACCTTCTTGTTGTTCCCCAGCTATAAGACCTTACTCAGGAAGTGGGGTTTGTTGACTTTTTTTCTTTCCCAAGCATGTCTTTGGAAGATTCTGTACCCTTAGAAGGGTTTTAAAATTCTACCTTAAACCTTGTTCCTCTAATACAGGGTGAGGACTACTTTTTCCATCCCAAGAGCCACTTTGAAAATTAATACAAGCACTGTAGGGCAGATAGGAGTTGGGGGCAGGAGTTTTCAAGGGATGTTCTGAGTATGGGGAGAGGAAAGGGAGGGTCCAGATCATGAATCAATACCGTGATTCTATCCCATATTCTTGAACGCATAGTCTCATCTCCGTTCCCTTTGCTGACTCTTTCCGTTCTTTGGGGGGAAGGGACTGAATTCATAGGCCAGATCGAGGAATTGGAAAGGGACTAAATAAAAATCAGCTGTATAGGCTGTATGTGGCTTGTGGGGTCAGAGGTTCCTCACCACTGCTGGAACAGGTTGGCCATGCCGTGGCAGAGTGATAATTTGTTAAAAAAAAAATTAAAAAAGAAATAAGAAAAGTTATCTATATTACAATTTCTATGAAGTAAGCTGAATTGAAAGTCGTGGACAGCCCTGCCAATTACTTCCTCCATGGCCAGGAGGACTTGCCTCTAGGGTGAGAAGTCAGTTTGGATTCTATGCCTGTTCAGCCTGTGTGATCGATCACTTGGCTTATACATTATCACAATGGAGAACCGATTTCGTATACATATACAGTGTACATTATCTCACCAAATCCTAAATATATTTAGGAAATATTTTCATTTATTTGTTTATTTTCAGTCTGTTCCAGGGATGAATGAGAACACGGGACCTTTAGGAGATAGCACCTGGTGCTATGAGTAACAGGGAATCATGCCCTAGCAGGTTCAAAAGGAGGTGCAGATGCTGATGCCAGGGGAGACAGCATCTTAGCACTATGCACTGGTGTAATCTACTGGCTGAGTGCATGAATGGGGCCAGCTGGCTGGGGTGTGACTAGATCAGCCCAAAAGCCCAAAAGCTCTGCCTCGTGAAACTGACTTCTGGAGGGATTGTGCCTGGTCAGAGAGGAGCCTGGAGGGAAAGACACCCATCTAAAGGGACCGAAGTACCCTGGCTGTGGAGGAACCTGCAATATATGTACTCAAGGGGGCCTCCTGCAAGGTCTGGAGGGGATTGTGTTGGACATAGGGCATATTGTGCAGGCGCTTTGAGAATCCTAACTATATAGAGACACTGGAGTACGGGATTGTTTGTGGTATTACCAGAAATGAGGGAGCTCATTGTGTAAATAAAGCACATGTTGCTAAAGATCCTGCCTGGCCTGGGGTTCTTGGGGTACTCATTCTGAAGAGACATGCCCTTGACGGGCCCTATGCCTCTACATAAGTGATGGAGAATGCAGGCACACCCCATGCTGAGGAGCTGACTTGCCGCTCAAGGACGAGATCCTAGATGGTGCCCAACTCAAAGGGACTAAATCTAGCCAGAGGATACCCAGAGAAGCCTTCGGTGAGCCCGGAGGTCCAGACAAGGGACCTGTGTATGCGGTGATGGACTGTGAGGCTGAACAAAACACTTGTGGCGAAGATCCCATGTTGGCTGGGATGCTGATCCGGGGGCCACCCTATTACACAGTCATTTTCCCTCCCATGAGTATTAGCAGCTGTTCATATTGATGGCAGTTGATTTCATCCACTTACCTAGTATGCCAGCAACTAATACACAGTAGTTGATTGCCTCTTGTATTTGCTAAAGAAAGTATGATTTAGCCTAAACTGTGTTTAGTTTAATCTCTAGTATTTTACTTTTATATATATATATGCGCCATGAATAGTATAGTTCTCTCCCTTTGTTAATATGGTGCTGCCGTACAGAAGACCCACTGTTGGTTTTATGCTCCATGGTACTGTTTTAAGGGGGGGAAATATCATGCTATGATAACAATGATATAATAATTTCTTATTTGAATAGTAGTAAAATGTAATTGCTTTTGTCCATGTGCAATATTTGTTCTAAAATGAGGCGCTCTCATTATTCCAGATAGCAAGCAGTCTAAACAGTGAGGATACTTTGTCTTAGATCACTTTAATTCCATATATTTTTTTATTCTCATATATGTGGTCCATAGTATGCATACATACAACAAACCACTCTTCCTTTGGGTAATTTATATGTATAATAAATTTCTTGGATTATACATTTTGTACCATAACATCTAGTTTGTTTGACTAAACCAGGTGATTCAGGGGTAGAAAACACCCAAGGCCCTAAAATGTGCCAGAGTTAATTTATGGAGCAAATATTATGCCTAACTGTAATTCTTTAAAATCTACTAGTGAGTGATCTGAAGTATTTGTTTTATTAACTATATTATAGCTAGTTTTTATTTTTCCTATAGGAAAAGTGTGCATGTGTGTACGTACACACACACACACACACACACACACAAGATCATTTGATATGTTAGATATTTTTTAAAAAAAATGTATTTTCTTGTATGATTTGATTTATGATAGGTTCGATAATTCAGAATTCTCATATCTTAAAGATATCACCAAAAGGCTTGGAGGAAAGAAGTAGCCATATGTTCTAGGAAGCTCCAGCAGTAACTCCTTATTTAATCTCCTTTTGGATAATACAGATTTATCCACCATCATATTAGTGGGATTATAGGAAACCATCCCACTAATATGAAAAAATACAGTAAGCTTATTGTAATGGGAATAGGAATCACTAAAGAGAATAGTATATCTAGAGTGAAATTAAAAGGATTAATTTTGCAACTGCAATAATAAAAAAGATACATTCCACCTATGCTTACTTCATCCAACATTTAAACAATTTCTTGCTCATGTGATAATATTGTTAGTTTAACCTGATCATTGACGCTGCATGTGAAATGTGTATGTCTCAAACGCGATGTTTGTTTTTGGTTTTTTACATATTTCTCCCAGTTTTCATTACTTTTAAAAATAAAAGAATACTCCCTGTTTCACATAGATTTATTTATTTATATTTATTACATTTTTACCCCGCATCCTCCCACGCAATGACGGCTCGGAGTGGCAACAACATACAAAAATACAATAAAATACATAAAACAAAGTATTATAATATTAAAATTACTAAAAAAACCTAAATGCTAAAGGCAATAAAAATACCCTCCCAAACCCCTCCCTGCCTACCCCCTTCCCTGAAATCCTGGCGGAACAACCAGGTCTTACAGGATCTTCGAAAAGAAGGGAGGGCCAGGGATAAATGGGCCTTTATTGGGACTGTCACGGGGGAGGGGTCCAAACTGGGGAAGGGGCCACACACCCTGCACATACACACTGCTCTGCACGTTTACGTACGGCTCCCGGTTGCCCGTCAGGATAGAATGTGGGCCGCTCAGTATGCTTGCGCACCTAGAGCAAGGGCCCCTATCATCATAGGGCTCAGAGCTTTTAGGGAGGAGGAGATTCACCCAGACACACTTCCACGCCACGGGAGAGGGGCAGAGGGGAGTTGCCGTGGGGGTAGAAGTGCAGGGGGTCAGGAAGGGGGCCCTGGTCGGGGTGACGGTAAGGCTGGGGGTTCTCACACGAGGCTCCAAGGAAGGGGACCCTCGAAAGGGGGGGGGAAGGGCTTGCGCTCTGGCCCGAAGGCCCTTTCACCCAGCACGCACACTAGGCACAGGGGGGAGGGATCACAAACACACGTGGGTCCTATTTCTACGCTCACACACCAGGGATTTGATAGGCAGGAAGGAAGGGAACAACACAGGACTTAAACAAGGGAAATAACACGCAAGGTCACTGAAGCACAAACACTTAGCTTAGGCTATGGGCCAGTCTTTCCTCAGGCATCCGCTCTGATCACCGGCTCAGAGCTCACTGAGCCGGTGCCTTATAAGGGGCCAGCTCCACCCCCTGCGTGCGTCCGTAGGCGTTCTGAACGCCGCAGGGGGGGGCGTGGCTCCACTCCGTTTTGCTCCCCTCCAGGTGCAGCGTCAGCTGATGTCATCCCCGGCTGACTCTGCAAGCGTGCAGAGCGGCGCGGCGGAGGGCGTGGTGCCGCCGCGCCGTCTGTATTCCCCACGTTCTGTGCTGGGCTAGGGGCGGGCGGCCCCGCTGCGATGGGGGAGTCGGAGCCTATGTGCCTCTGGAGCCGGCGGGGGAGGGGCGGCCGGCCGGCCGCGGCGGCTGACAGGGACGGAGTTCCACAGCCTGGGTGTGGCCACCGAGAACGCCCTCCCCGCCGTTGACACCCGGAATACCCGGGGGACCTCGAGTTGGGTGTCCCCCGGCCAACCGCAGGGGCCGTGAAATGACCTGTGGCCTGGTGCGGTCTTGCAGATAAGCAGGTCCCAAGCCGTTTAGTCATTACCAACACTTTGAATTGGGCCCGGTAGACTATAGGCAGCCAGTGCAGAGAACAGAGCACAGGTGTAATGTGCTCATGGTGACCCGTCCCTGTTAGGAGACGAGCCGCCGCATTCTGCACCAGTTGCAGCCTCCGAACCATCTTCAAAGGTAGCCCCATGTAGAGTGCATTACAGTACTCCATTCGAGAGGTAATGAAAGCATGGTTGATGGTTGTCAGGTCCAAGTTGGAGACATATGGCTGAAGCTGTCGCACCAGATGTAATTGGCAAAATGCTCCCCTCGTCACAGCCTCCACCTGATAATCCAGGCGGAGCTGTGGGTCGAGGAGGACCCCCAAACTACAGACCTGGACGGTTAGAGGGGGGCAGACCCCGTCAATAATGGGAGACACACACACACACACACACACCTGACGCTACCAACCAGCATCACCTCCATCTTATTGGGATTCAGTCTCAGTTTATTTGCCCTCATCCAGTCCCCTGCAGCCGCCAAACACCAGGTAAGCACCCAGACTGCCGGGCCTGGATCTTCAGAAAATGAGAGGTAAAGTTGTGTATCATCGGCATACTGATGACATCGTATGCCAAACCATCTCATGACCTCCCCGAAGGGTTGCATATACACATTGAACAGGAGAGGGGACAAAATAGAATCCTGCAGGACTCCACACGTGAGGTCCTGGGGAGAAGATGTATATTCCCCGAGGACCACCCGCTGAGTTCTCCCTGCCAGGAATGAGTGGAACCATTCAAGAACAATCCCACTCACCCCGGCCTGGTCCCGCAGCCTTGTCATCAACATCTCGTGATCAACGGTATCAAACACAGCCGACAGATCCAACAAGATCAAAATATATGTTCTGTCCTGATCTAATTCACGGCATAGGTTATCGATTAAGGCCACAAGTGCAGCCTCCATGCCAAATCCCGGACAAAAGCTGGACTGTGAGGGATCAAGAAAACCGACCTGGTCCAGATGCCCTTATAACTGCCGGGCTACCACCCATTCAATAACCTTCCCTAAAAAGGGAAGGCTAGATATTGGTCGAGTCAACACTCCTTGAGGCGGCTCGACACTTTGCCCTCCCTAAGGGAGGCATTGACCACCCACGCCAGCAACGACCCTAATGTCTCCCGGCTGGCCTTCACCAGCCAGGACAGGCATGGATCTAATTCACAACAGGTGGCCCGCACTGTCCCAAGGACCTCTGCTGCGTCAGCGGACGACACCCACTAAAACTGATCCCACACTGACATGACGGGGCTTCCTCTACCTCTAGTTCACTCTACCGGTCATAACTGCAGCATCGAGGTCATCATGAATCTGAACGATTTTATCTGCAAAAAAGTCAGCAAACATGTCACAGTGGGCACTGGAAGATTCCAGTTCCAGGCGGAGAGAAGCCGGGCTGACAAGCCGCTGCACCACCCGGAAAAGCTCCGCTGGACATGACTTTGCAGACGCAATGAGGGCAGCAAAGAATGCCACAGCATACGGTCTTAAACTAGTTTTATGCTGCAATTGGTCAGCTTCAGTGCGAGTCCAACGCCACCATCGCTCCAACTGCCGTCCATCTTGCTTCATCCGGGGCAGGCCCTCTGTGAAACCACGGTGACCCCCGCTGTCGGTATTCCAGAAGCAGACCCCATGGGACCGTTCGGTCAATGGCCTCAGTCAAATAGCTGTTCCAAAAAACAATGAGGCCATCGAGTGAGCAGCCATCGAGATCAGGAGGTACTTCCCCTAGAGCATTTCGGAACCTTTCTGGTTCCATAAGGCTGCTTTTAAACGAGGAGCGCTGAAGCGCCTCCTCAACGCCGCATTAAAGCAAAGACGCTGGAAGTGACCTTCTCCCCGTTGCCGGTGGCGGCGGCGGCTGGAGACACGGGGCTTTGGAGCGTTCTTAAGACTTCAATTATCTGGCTTAAGAACGCGCCGCTCCAAAGCCCCGTGTCTCCAGCCGCTGCCGGCAATGGGGAGAACGTCACTTCCGGCGGCTTTGCTTTAATGCAGCGTTGAGGAGGCGCTTCAGCGCTCCTCGTTTAAAAGCAGCCTTAGCCTCCGGGGGCAGACCCAACGAACTGGCCCTACACCTTTCTGGGGGCTGACATGCGCCATGAGCCTAGTCTGGAGGAGGTAATGATCCATCCATGACAGGGGTAAAGTCCCATCCCCTGCCTCAAGGCCTATGCAGAATATCAGGTCACGGGTATGGCCCCCCTCGTGTGTCAGGCCCCATACCATCTGAGACAGTCCCATGGTTGTCATGGCATCCATGAATTCACGCTCTGCTCCCCCAAGACTGACTTTGGTGTGGATATTGAAGTCGCCCAGGACCAAAGTCCTCCGGGACCGCAAGACCACCTCCGACACCAGTTCTTCTAGAGCGTGTAGGGATGTTGCCGTACAGGTAGGTGCGCAGTATATCAGTAACAGCCCTCGTCTGTCTCCAGCCAAATTGAACACAAGGTGGACCCCCTCCATGCCCATGTTAGTCTACACAGGATACCACCTCACAGACCAGGTATCCTTAAGAGCAACAGCTACATCGTCTCCCTGCCCCTCTGCCCTGGACTGGTGCTGTACAGAGTACCCGGCCGGAACAAGGTCAGCCAATATTGGCCCTGACTCTGTCCAGCCAGGTCTCTGTAATGCACACGAGGTCAGCCGGCCGATCCAGAATTAACTGGATTTATTACCGACCAACATCACATTCAACAGCAGAAGACCTAGACCAGGGGTATCCCTGATCTCGATCCCTGTCATATCTGCCTGGGCGGCCTATCCGAGGAACAGGAATCAACTATCTGCCCCTCCTAATTGCTGTTCTTTGCCTCCCAGTATGACCATACTTGCCCCGGCCCATCACGACTCCAATGGCTGCGGAACCCCCACCTGTCCTGTCCCCCCCTCCCCTCCACACATTAGGGGAGGAGCTCATTCCCACATCCTCCTTCCATCCATCCCCCCCCTCCACTCATACCCAGCAACTTGTCCTATAAAACCAGTACTCTAAAACCAGTCAGCCCCCCTGCCCCCCCCCCCAGCCCTCACCTAAGGGCCACACCCAACGGCCCTATGGAGCGGCCTCTAGGTAATAGAAATAATTTGTGTGTGGTTACAGCAGAAACTTGAAAAGCAATATGGATTCAGCCTTATAGTAGGAATCAAGATTTCATCTGCTTTGTATCACACTTGTTAGAGACTCGCTTGACTGTTCCTAGTCTTCTGTTTCAGTTAAAGGGGAAGAAAAGGATGCTTTTTCTTGTACTGCCCATTTATACGTCTGTCACAGTTTGACACTTGTTACACTGTGTCTTAAATTTGCAGACATGGAATTCAGGTTCTCTCAACTATAGTAGTAAAAAAGTAACAGTCCACCTATGCTGCTTCATCCAGCAGTTAAACAATTTAGGTGAAATTATTTGCCTGTTTTTTTTTTTAATTTTTGTTTATTTTATTTCCAGAGGGTTTTATTTGGCAGACTTCTGTTTGCATGCACAGAATTTGAGGTTGTTATAATCTTTTTTTGTCTTTATTGTAATCATGGAGGTACTTTGAAATTAACTGTTGCTTGGAATACACTAGGGCAGCTACATTTCCACTACAGCTGTACTAGAATGAGCCGCTTTGTAACATGAGCATATTGGTGAGGGTTAAAAAGATTAGGAGTGATACTCAAAAAGATAACTTCTGCTCATGAGAATATTGTAATGAGGTGCTGTTGGTAACATATTGTGCAGATAGTGTATGTACCACATGGCCCCACTGGCTCCTTGAACTTAGTGGTGGTGTTTTTTTTCCTTGTTAAGGATTGAATATACCTATGAGCTTGGCTAGTCTGTTAGAGGATGAGTAAGTAACAGAGCAGAAGTGGGCGTAAAGTAGCTGGGGAGCAAAGGTTTGCCCCACTAGAACTGGGTAAGAAATTACTATAACTTTCTAAAAATACTAAAGGAACAGAAATATTAGAAGTATTGTCAGAAAACTAACAAAGATAGTAGTACATTTTGAACATTGTATCCTTTTAAAGTAACTGAATAATATACACCTGTAGACCAAAAATGAGAGAGCTTATGTGAAAACTAGTTTTTAACCTTTTATAGTTTATTCTGTAATATTCAAGAAAGTATTGAAATTTAATAGAGGAATATTATCTCTCTGGCTCTGATCCTTGAGATATTCTATCAGTGTAAGTCTCATTCACTCATGGGACTTCTGCTGGCAGAATGCGTTTAAGATTGGGCTACGCATCCCAAAAATTCAGACAACTTTTGTTAATGGCATTTCTGTCCAAATTATTATTTCAAACCTTCTGATCAAACCTTGACATACCTGCCTTAATATATTTAGAACACACAAAATACATCTACAGTTTTCAAATAGAGAACAGAAGGTCAACAGTTGTTCTTAGCTCTGTGTAAGATCGAGCTTGAGTTCTTAGATTTGGGAATTGTATTTTTTCTGCCACCACTGGAAGCATGACTGGTTCTAGGAATTTTCATTTGGGGAGAGAAGTGACACTGTAGCAGTGGAAAGGAAACTCGACTAGGAACAAATTGAGACCATATCTTTCAGTCCTTCAGTTGTTTTAGTCCTTATTAAAATGATTATTTAATGCATGCTTAGTCAAAAATGAAAGAATTCTTTCAAGGTTCATAACAGTTGCAATATGCTTTTTTCAGTATTGCAATTCTAGCTAGTGCTCTTTCATTGTTCTATCATTTTATATTTTTATTGCAAAGAGTGAAGAAATCTTCTGTGTGTGTAAACGACATCACTATGAAAATTGGAGGACAGCAGTAATTCTGTGGCTTGACTTCTACAAAGCATGTTGTTGTATCAGCAAATTAAAATTTTTCCAGTTATTGGTTTCCTTCTGTGAATCTTGAAGTATACCTTTCCTCTCTTTTCACATTTCCTTCCATCTTTCCTTTTAAAGCTGGCACGCATGATGTTAGACTTCCCAGCTTTTTCTTGTGTAGCAGTCATTTCAGGCACGTTGTATTTTCCCTGCCTTTTCCCTTCATTATGTCTACTTGTTTCATTTTTACGAATTTCAGTACTTTGCTGGCTCAAAAGGATAAAGTAGGCAAGCAGAGCAGAGAGTTGGCAGTCATGCCCGAACACCTGTTTGCCTTTATCTTCATTTAAAGGTCAACACCAGCCCAATTACATTGACTTCTGGAAAATAATTGCTATATTTGGATTTTTCTGAAGACCAGGCTTAAGGCCCAATAGTTTGGTCAACATTTGAAGCTTTCCTTGCCCCCACTGACAAGAATTATTTTTAAAATTTTTTAAAAGTCTCACTTGCAGAAAACTGTTAAAACTTGGGTTTGAGCCAAGTGTATGCTCACACACACACGCACCCATATGCGAATATTCCCACACACGGAGCATTTTCCCCAGTTGCTCCATTCATGGGGATCTGGGGTGTGTGTAAGAGTGGGGATGCGTGTTTTGTGGGAGCGCGCACGCACCCCCACTCACCAGCTGCAGAATTTACATGAGACGGTACCACTCATGCCCACACAGATCCGCCCACGCAGATGGGTTTTCAGGACTAGACAGAATCAGAAATTCAACTTAAAAAAAATTCCTAAACACACACACACCCTACCAGTTTGGGGGACTTTTTCAACTTTAAAAAAGTTGTGTGTGATTCTGCAGTTGTTCAGTGCTGGTGATAGCCCCATTGAAGTGAATGGGACTTGAACTTTTGCTGCCTATTAAAATGTTTTGTCCCTGGGTACTTTTAGACAAGCACCTCCCCACCCGCTACTCACCATCCACCTGTAACTATACATGTTGCGGGGTTGCAGTGGTGCCCTATGGGTGCCCTGCAACATGTATAATGGGTGGAAGGTGGGTGGGGAGGTGCTTGTCTAAAAGCACCTCCCCACACTTGTCTATAGTGTACAATTGTTTTCAACTTCATTTCAGGGGGTGTTGGTAGTGAAAGCTGTTTGTTGCAACAAATCATTTCTTGCTAATCACAGAACGCTTAACCTTGCTCTGGACCCATTATACCAGGTGAAAAAACCATACAGGGCTCTAAAAGCAAATATTCATATAGTATTAATTATTTTGTTTTTTTAAATGTCAGCCTGTTTTATTTTATTTTATATTTTATTGTCGCATTTTATATGCTACCCCCTCCTGCACAAGCATCTCAGGGCAGCTAACAACGTTTAAAAACACATAATATAAAAGTCACCATTTAAAAATAACCCAACTATAAAAAAAAACCACCCTAGCCCAACCCACCCATCCCATCTCCCTCGGCAAAGGCCTGGTGGAACAACCAGGTCTTACGCTGTCTATGGAAAGAGGGGGAGGTCTGAGGCCAGGCGGACCTCCAATGGGATGTGCTTGCAATGACTTGTCCCCTTAAGGAGACGAGCCACCGCATTCTGCACCAGCTGCAGTCTCTGGACCATCACCAGGAGTAGTCCCACGTAGAGCGTGTTACAGTTGTACAATCTTGAGGTAATAAAGGCATGGATGATCGTGGCAAGGTCCGAATCCAAGACATACAGCCTAAGTCGTCGTACCAGATGTAATTGGCAAAATGCGCCCTTCACCACAGCCACCACCTGGACATCCAGGCAGAGCTGCGGATCCAGGAGCACCCCAAGATTAAGGACCTGAGATACCAGGGGAGGACGGACCCCATCAATGATGGGGGCTATCTCTCCCCCGGCTTTCCCCACAACCATCACCTCCATCTTGTCGGGATTCAACTTCAAGTGACTCGCCCGCATCCAGTCCCCCACAGCTGACAAACACCGGGTAAGCGCTGAGACTGCCGGGCCTGGGTATTTGTACTCTGTTGTATCATTAAACATCAGTTGTGAGTAGCCAAGAAAAAAGAAAGTTTGCTGTATAACATGTGAAATTCCAAATAAGAAATTAGGAATGGCAACAGCCATTTCTTTAAAAAAGACATCCGAGGGTTTTAAGAATCCCTAGCTTACAAAAATAGCTTAGTGCTTACTGAGTAAATAGAAAAGGCAGTCTTAGTGTCATGCATTTTAAAGGGTGTCACAATGATTAAGCATTGGCATCTTGAGATGCCCATACCAGGAAACTGTGTGTGTCAGTGGCATCGCTAATGACATAAAAATGAAAACCGAGTTTGGGGCACTAAGCACTTTTGAAGGTCACTTTATTTGGCACAATAACATTATAATGGAGCAATAGAATTATGTGCATTCATAGAAAGTTGGAACTATGTTTTCTTAGGTGTGTCCTGCTATTACGCGAAATCTCTCAGGGTTTCGTCTCCAGTTCAAGAGACTCCAGGACACATGTCCTTGTGCAGACATCTAATTTTCTCAAAGATGGGATTTTTGGAAGTGGGATATTTGATGAAAGGATCTTACAGTTTGTCTACCTAAGATGTTTTAGCTAGCTCAAGTTAAAATTGTAGTTCTAATTAATGAAACTTCAAGATAAGCATGCCTTCATTTCTGAAGCAGACAGTAGCCCCGGGTAAACACATTATTATCTTTTGTGATATGGAATCTTTTAAAAAGTGACTCTAAAGATTGCATTGTTGTTCTCAAAAGACTGACAAATCAGATTTGAAAGATTTTTAAGAGAATTTGGAAGTTAAGTGTTTTTTTCTGTTTGCATTTCTTCAAAACTAGTGAAAACTTAAAATTATGAAATAATTAGAAATTTTTATGTGTAGATATCTATAATCCTAAATGGCAGCTCTTCCTGTATTTGAGCCCTTTCTATGATATTAATATAAGTAATCAATTCTTAAATGGTTGAAAATCTAATTTATCTTTTTCTGAGTCTTGAGACATGTAGTCATTGTATAACTTATTTCTAAAGGCAGGGCAATTCCTAGTTCTTGGGCATTCTTAATTCCTGAAAACTTCAGAAATACTATTGCCATTGTTCTGGAGGAACATCATGACCAAGGAAGATTGTTTGTCAGAGGGCAGCACTGTGAAACATAAGCGGTCAATTCCATGCCTTGAAAGTTAAACTGCAGCTTTAAAAACTTGAGTGTTTTTCATTAGAGCTTCAATGTTGTGAGTAGATGACTAGCCTGGTATGTTCTAGGCAGCTAATACTGTGGGACAAAGCAAGCTGCTTCATTCAGTGATAATTCAGTCTTTATATTGGTGTGATCACCAAAGTATTGCTCACCTTCTTAGGTAGCAGTATGGTAGGATGCAGTGCCCTGCCCTCTTAGCTAGGATCAGGTGAAAGAAGACTTTTTCCTTGCCTCAGTTATTTCAGATTCCAGCAGTAGTAATGAGTCCAAGAGAACATACAAGCCCTTAATCACCAGTGCAGAGTAGACGTAGCCCAGGGCAGCATCCTCCTACTTTTAATCATTCTAGAAAGGTGAAGAAAGGTGCCATTTAAGTGGTGGTTTATTATTGTTTCATTACATACACTTTCATTGTTCAAAGTGCTTTACAGTGCTTGTCCCCTCACAACTGTCCTGTGAAGTAGATGGTGATTATTCCCATTTACAGATGGGGAACTGAGGCTGAGATAGGGAGTTTTCAGACAAGACACTCCCCACCCACCCACTATACATGTTCCAGGGCACCCATAGGACAACACTGCAGCCCTGCAACATGTATAGTGGGTGGTTGGGGATTTTTTTATACCTCCCGTTGTTGTCTACTTTAAAAGTTGTTTTTAATGTTAATGTTTTATATTGTGCGCCACCCAGAGCTGCCTGTGGCAGGATGGGTGGGTTAAAAATGCTTGAAATAAATAAATAAATAATAGTGGGTGGGTGGAGAGTGTCTTGTCTGAAAACGACCATAATGTCTTACCCAAGGACATCCTGTGAGTTTATGGCTAAGATTAATAAACTATCTTTAACATCAAGAGCTTGATTCTTCTTTATTTAATAAAATTTATACCTTGCCCTTCTCCTAAGGCTCAGGGTGGCTTACAGCATATAAAACATGTAAAAACATATAAAAAGCTGCTTAAAGGCTCCACCCTATCCCTGCCTGTCAAACGCCTGGCCAAACCAAAGGTCTTGCATGTCTTCCAGAAGACAAGCAAGCTTGGGCATAGAGCTTTACACCTTTACTTGTAAGGTCTTATTATGCTATGCTGTATGAAGTGTGCTGAATGTAAATAAGACTTATCAACATCCTACCTGATTGAAAATGGAAATCTAGCCACTATTGTAAATTCAGTTTTACTAGCACCTTTAGATTTGAGTTAGCATACCATTATACCCTCCTCTAACACCGCTTTATATGCATATGTTATGATAATAATAATAATCTTTGTCTTTATATGGTCATGGCACTCGGAACTCTTTACATACAACAATTTAACACAACTTTTAGTCTTCACAACAACCCTGTGAGGTAGGTTAGGCTGAGAGAATAATGCAACTGGCCCAAGGTCACCCAGTGAGTTTCTGGCTAAGGCAAGATAAGAACCGGGGTGCCCCCTACCTCCCGGTCCAAGTACTATACACTTAGCTATTACACTGGCTCTCTTCTCGATATTACAGGATGTTTAAAAGAGCATGCTTGTGTGCTGGTACTATATCTAGGCAAATGGAGACAAAATAGTACGGTGATATCTGTCAGGGTTGGACGGGGTTTACAAGGGAGAAGGGGGGTACAGGGACAGGGAGAGATAGCATCCCCGCAACCAAAGAACCGCCCCATGGGGGCCTCGCCCCACCAACCTTAACCCTCCAAGCACAGCAAGGGAGTGGCACAGAGATACGAGCCGGGACCAGTACAGAGGATTCCCCCTCTAGCTCTGAGGTAGCACAGGGCGACCAGGCAGGGGGAGCAAGACATACCGGAAGGGACAGATTCACACCAGCAGAGGAGGGGGCGGGGCCGGAATTGCCACTGCGCCGCTCCGCGCGCCTACAGGTGCAGCGGGGGCGGAGCTAGGGGTATTTCAGAGTCCCGCGCTCATTCCTCAGGGCCGGCGATCAGCATAGCTGTGAACTGGCCCCTGTGCGACTGAGCAAAGCTTGTGGTATTCCTATTGAAGTAGTGTCTGTAAGAGTGGGTCGAGTGCGAGGTGAGTGTCTAGAAGGGGTCATTACTGTTGGTGTGCACTGTAGACTATCTCCTGGTAACGCCCTGAGGGTCCTTCCTATAGATTGGTGCTGGTTAACCCCTTCCTGGTGATTCCCCCCGTGGTCCTTTCCCCCTCCCTCACTCCGTTCACGTGGCAATCTCTTTCCCAGCACTACAAGGGTGGGTTCGTGGTCTCGTGGCTGTGTGGGCAGGGACCTGGTCCCCCTGTGGAATGTGCTAGGGGCACGCTCACGTTCTCTGCTTGAACTCCTCCCCTATGATGACCCGGCCTCATTCCTTCGGGAATATTTAGGGCCAACTTCCAACCTGAGGGGACTCTTTTACAACAGAATCGTGAGCACCCCTAACCCACGGGAGTCCCTGGGAGGAGAGTCTCAGTGTAGGGCGACAGGTCCGTGGGTTCCCTTCTCTCCACTTCCTCCATCCTTGCTATCCCTCACAATATCTCTTATTGGACCAGCTTCAGTTAGTGGAGGTGCAAGCTTTCGGACCTCAGAGGGTCCTTTGTTAGGCAAGTCAGGAGTAAGAACTACAGACTTCATGTGTGTGTTGTCTTTTAGATGGACCCTAAAATTGCATGTCCTGTCTGTGTTCAGCTTCAGCCACCTACCTTACATCCATATGCTAAACTCAGCCAGTCATTAAAATGACTGAGGTGGATAGCTCTGGTCACAGCCCAGGATGAATGAAATGTAGAGCCCAGTATGTTCTGCATGTTAGTAGCTTTTAGAACAGTATATATACCTTCAACTCTCTCCCCTCACCTCCTCCGCCCCCCACAACCATATATGCTATCCTATGGATGCTGAAGATGAACTGTTGTTGTTGATCTTCATTCCCCAGCAGGATGTTCATTTTGTGTAAATAGAATAAGGAAATAATTATAATAAAATAATAATAAAAGTATTGAAGGTATTAAATAAATAATGAATAATGAAAGTAAATAACTACTGTGGAGTGAAGCTGTATTGGCATGGTAATAAAAAAGTAACATTTTCTTGTTACTGACGTCAACAGATACGTCGAGTAACGAAGTGCCGTTTCCCCATAGTAGGGCATCATAGTTCAGGCATTTCTAAATTGTGATATTATTAACCACATTGTAATAAAACAATATATGGTTACATTGTAAAATGTGCTGGCTAACTGCCGTATGCATGTAACTGTCTCAGAGGCGTGATACTCTACCATTAGCAGGGCACAAAGGAAACTTAATTTCACTGTTCTAATGACACTACACAGGCATTATTCTCTCCAAAGCATACTAACTTGAGGTTTCCTGTTAACAGTTGTTACACAGCACAGGATGTGAGTTCTCTGGAGTGACTGCAGTTGCACTGAGAGATTTTAGTATTTGATAAGGTACAGTGCTGGAGAGAACAACAGGCATTGGTTAAGTTGTTATAATGGCATCCGTTTAAAAAGAACAAAAAGCAAACAAACCCCAGAAGCAGCATGATTAAAAGCAATGGAAAATCATCAAAGGAGGCAGAGTATTTGACAGACTCTCCCCCCTCCCCCCCCAACTACATTAATGTAAAATGTAGGTGAAATAGTTACTGAGTAGGCTAGTTACTGAGGATATGTGATATTGGATAGTAAGCCTAGATGAGAAAAGTAGGAATACAGATCATAGCTAAATATGAGCATTAGAAAAACTGACTTAAGATGTGTTTTGTATTAAAGTAAAGCACAGAAAACATGCATTCCGTTATCAGTTTAAAAACTGGCTGTACTGTAAACTATATAGTTCATTTTGGTTGAGTATATTCAACTTTTGCACCTAAGTCTCAAGGTTTCCCAGGCAAACTCCACTAACCATATCTTTTGTTTTAATTAGCATATTACTAACTTGTCCCTCAAAGAGACTTCTTGTTATCTGAAAATTGATGCCTGATAGTCTAGTGCCTCTTAGTTTCCGTACTTCAGAGAGAATATTTTTTAGGAAGTAGACAAAACTGTGCCTGTGAAGTTATTTCAGTTATTTATGCTTAAAATCCCCACCATTATTTGCCTTTCTAAATTTTGATTCATGGTACCTAATCTGACAAGCTAGCATTTGCTCCATATTTTTAGAGAACATATTTGTACCCTTTAGAGTTGGACAGCCTCTAGTATAATATACAATCTATTGCAGGAGTTTTTTGTGTTTTGCCACTGTGTGTTCCCATATAGAGATCCTTTTGGACAATATAGGCTGAAAACAGACATGTCGCTAACCACCCTTTAACCACCCTTGGTGGTTATTTATGCATGTTGCAGGGCTGTATTGGTGCCCTATGCAGCCCTGCAACATGCATAAATAACCACCAAGGGTGATTAAAGGGTGGTTAGCGTCGTGTCTGTTTTCAGCCATACATACACCATCCTTTTAAAGGCAGAGTATTCCTGTGGCAACTACACTGACTACATGTGAAAGTAGAAAAATGGGGTTATAGGAATTCACCGGTTCAACGGGTAATAATGCCACATGCTTTAGAGAAAGATCACTTATGTTTATGATAACTCACGCAACATTCTGCCAGCAGGAGCAGTGCCGTGGAACACTGCCGTGTGTGTGCGTGAGAATTGAGTTTTAGTGGCAAGAAAACCTGGTCCAATCTAGCCTGCTTCTCGCAGTACAAATCCATTTCATGCAAACCCCACCCCCTAATAGGAGAAACCAGCACAGGCTGCATTTCATGTTGCTTCTTCCACTGGTGCTGTATTGTGTGAATGAGCTTTGCCCGCCAATGGAGAGGTTTCTTCCTGATCCCACAATGTTAATGGTAGATTTTTTTTTTATCCTGGAAAAAGAGGGTTTAAATCACTTATTTTTAACCTAACTTATTTGACTGAGAGCCAGTGTGATGTAGTGGATAAGGTGCTGGACTTCGACTTGGGAGACTAGGGTTTGAATCTCACCCTAGCCAATGAATTTTTTCAGTGGCCTTGGGCAAGTCACAACCTTTCCACCTCAGTTCCCCATCTGTAAAATGGGTGTGTGTGTGTAAGTCTGTCTTTCCATGTGTGTTCCCCTCATCCTTGTCCATCTTAGAGTGTAAGATGGGTAGGTATTAGTTGTTTTAGGTTGTGTTAATTGTATTTTTATTGTGTACTTTAATATATTTTTAAAATGTTGTTATCCGCCCTGAGGTGGCATATAAGTTTAATAATAATAATAATAATTTTTCATTGGACCCATGGCCCCACAGTCTTGGTGCTTACACGATGTCTGGTGGTTGTGGGAGACTGGATGAGGGTGAGTTGACTGAGGCTGAATCCCAACAAGACAGAGATGATGCTAGTGGGGAAGGCGGTGGGTGTGGCGTCCCCCATCATTGATGGGGTCCGCCCTCCACTGGTTCCTCAGGTTAGGAGCCTGGGCATGCTCCTTGACTCACAACTCTGCGTAGATGCCCAGGTTGGGGCTGTGGCAAGGAGCGCTTTCCGCCAATTACACCTGGTGCGTCTGCTTCACCGATATATCTCAGACTCTGACCCGGCCGCTATAATTCATGCTTCCATTACCTCAAGATTGGGCTATTGTAATGTGCTCTACGTGGGGCTGCCCATGTTGATGGTTCGGAGGCTTCAGCTGGTGCAGAATGTGGCGGCCCACCTTCTTACAGGCACAGGCCACCAGGAGCACATTACACTGGTGCTCTGTTCTCTGCACTGGCTGCCTATAATCTTCCAGGCCCGATTCAGGGTGCTAGTTATTACCTATAAAGCCCTAAACGGCTGGGGCCCTATTTATCTACGGGACCACCTCACTTCCCGTGCCCTTGATTGGCCCCTGCAGTCATCCGGGAGCACCCTTCTCAAGGGTCCCGGGTATCCTGGGGGCTACTGTGGAGATGGCATTCTTGGTGGTTGCTCTAGGACTGTGGAACTCCCTCCCGACAGAGGCGCAGGTGGCCCCGGATCTTCTCTCCCTTTGACAGGTATTCCGCCAAGCTTTTGGCAAGGGAGATGGATGAGGGTGGGTTTCTTATTTTTGTATTGGGGGGTGGGTGGGTAACTTTGGGGTTTTATATATTGTGTATGTTTTATGTTTGTTTCCTCCCCCCCCCCCCAATTGTGGGGAGGTTATGCTCCCTTGTTATCCCTGTTTTGCTCTCCTTTTTGCAGGGTTTTGTGACTGATTTTAAATATGTGCTTTTATCTTGTAAGCCACCCTGGGCTGCCTTGGCAGGAGGGATGGGGTAATCAATAATTTAAAATAAAATAAATAAATGATATCCCTGGTCTTGGTTATACACAGTATTTCCAGTTTGGGGATCAGGAATTAAAGGTCAGGCATGAACCCTCTGACCTTGGTCCAGTCCAGTTAGCAGTCCTATTCGCTGCTGGGTTCCACTAGTCCCTTGATCCTCCTCTGTAGGCCCTTTTCCAGGCACAGTCCTCTGGCCCAGGTGCCTCTACTATCAGGGGTAGTCTCCTGGCTAAAGGCTGACTCAGCCCCTTGTAGGTAGAGGGTTCCCCACTTCTGCCTCTTGCCCTGGCAGGTTCCCAAAGCTTTTCTTAGCTCTTGCCTCCTGCTTCTCAGTCTCTCCCTTGACTGAGGCTGCCCCCCGTGCATATTCTGGCTGCGGGAGGGAATGTGCAGCCAAGATATGCGTGGGATGCAGAGCAATAGCTCTGCATCCCTGCTGGCAAAGCCGTGCGGGGGTGGGCTTTCAGACCTGTCGATCCCCGTCCATATCCTGGCTGTGCATTCTCTCCTGCAGCCAGAATATGCGTGCGCAGGGGCGGGGGGTGTGGGGGAACGGACGTCTGAAAGCGGCCTTCGGGTGTTATCCTCTAGTCACTCCAGTGTCTGCCTTGCATGGCACCTGCAATTCTCACGCTAGTGCTTTCTCCCTCAGCCAATAGCCTGCTCCCAGTCCCTGCTACAGTAAGTTCCGTTTCTATTATATCTCCAGACCTTGGCTTAGCTCGTTTTATAGTTGTATAACTTGCAGGCATGTTTTACACTATGAACTTTTGAAAACACTGGAGAACTTTTTGTGGAAATTAGTATAGAAGTATGCACATTGTACACGTTGGGGGGACTTTCCTCGTTGAAATTCTATGTTGCTCTATCCTAAAATCTGTATTGATTTTCTTTCTTTTTGGTTGAATATATGTGAACTTGGGTTGTCCTATGTGTTTTGCAATAACATATTTTTTATACTGACACATTTAAAAACTTTAATATGAACTCTTCCTCAGGAGTGTATTCACATGGATTTTTATCCTCGGATTCATTTTGGATTTGATAAGTCATGTCCTAGTGAAACTTCAGCCCATCTTCAGAGCCCTCTTATTTTCATGTTTCACGGTAATTTCAGACATTACAGGATCGCTGTTCACTGCACTGAATCACAGTGGATTCCGTGTGGTGGCAGCGATCCCGTGAATGTCTATTTGCTCCTCGTCAGCTGTTCACCACAGTGAACACCCAGCTGGGATCAAATTGACCACAGTTCTGGAGGGGAGGCTGGCCTCCCTTCCAGAATCATGGTTAGGTTGGCCACGATCCGGGATGGGGCTGGCAGTGGCCACAGTGAACGTCTGCTTGCATGCTGCGTCCCGGAATCGGGTCCCAACCATGGGACGGGATCGGGCGCCGTGGCCTCATTGGCCGCTACGCCCGCCCATCTCCCCATGGGCAGGCGGCCGAGGAAGCACAGAGGGGGCGGGGCTGAGCGGGCGCACTGCCCCTCCCCGCACAGCCCTGCCCCCTCCCCGATCCTCCTCCGAAATCAGGCCAGCGCGTCTTAATGGACGGCTGGCCTGATCACGGACCGAGACGGATCTCGGTCCAGGGTTCAGCATGGCAGGCCGGGAAGCCCGTCACGTCTGAAATTACCTTCAGATTAGTTTTCTAATACTTATATTAGAAAAATGTGTCTAAATAAAGTTTCAGGTTTTGAGAGCGCACACAAGAAGATGAGTTTCTGAACAGACCCCTTTATGAATGACAAATGTTCTCGCTCTCTCCCAAGGCAGGCAGTCTAGAAGGTGGGCTGTGTTCTCGGGGACAGTATTCAGGATTTAGCAGATTGCTTGTGGGAGGGGCCACTCCTCCAGAAGCTCCCTACATGAGGGCTTCTAAAATGCAGAAGCTAATAGTAATGAACCTTTACCTCCTACACACGAAACTATTCCATCTGGATGTATTGTAAAACAAGAAGGAAAACCTCTCTCGCACGCGAGACAACAGAATAGTTTTGTGGGGAGAAAACCGATAGAGATTGGGGGGGGGGGAGGAATCCCCCTCTCCCACCCCTGCCAAAAATTTAATTTGAGCAGTAACAGGTTAGTCTGTCTTCTCTCTTCCAAGGAGGAAAGGAAGTTCACAGATAAGATCAAATTTTGCTTTCTCTCCTCTTCCAAGGTAGCCATTCTAGAACGGCTTCTCTTCATTTGACACATCCAGCGGGATGCTAACTACAACAGAAAATCTGGCTTCTGAGGTCACACATCACAAACCGGTTTCCATTGAATTTCAGTTTTGTTTTAACAATAAGAAAAATAAAATAGCAGTTTTTCCCTTGACTTTAGTGGAAGACTGAGCCCCTGCTTTATAGTGATGTTCTGAGTTTAAAAAATTCTTTTCTTCACAGGCAGAAATGTCTGCAATGTATTACTGTCAAGTGATTGCCTAAGCCCACAAAGTGAATTGCCGTCTTAGTAAGGTAATATAATCCAAAACCCTCCTGGCTTCCATTTCTTTATTCTAATAATTAGATCACACATCTTGTTAGACACAAAACAGGCACAGTCAGGATTCAAGGATTCTCTTCCTGATTTACCTGTGTGTTCCCAGGAGTCTGTTTTCAGAACATTTTTCATTATAGCCTCCAGTGACCACATAATAGTTTGAAACTTATGGGCTGCTTTTTCCAATACTCTTTTTTTGCAACAGAGATGGGTAGTCTGCAGACTGATATATTAAAATGTAGCAAAACCTTCAAGATAGAAGTAGTATGTATATATATATTTTTTAAAATCCAGATTCTGTTAATAATAAGCATATCTTGGTATCATTAATATTCTGAAAATGTTTACTCTTGATTTTTATATATATATAAATTCCCTTGTGTTGAGGTAGTCATCACAGTATAAATAGATACACCATCTTCAGCAAAGCTGGAAATTCCCTTACTGCTTCAACTCATCCTCTACAATCAGATGTGATTTATTTTTTTTTAAAAGCTTAATAGAGGCCATCTAAATACTAGCTTTCTGTTTTTCTTGTTTTTTTGTTAACAAAGCTGTTATAGCAGTGTTAAGTATTTATCGCAGTCCCAATCACAAATCGCAATCAACCGCAAATACAGAACTGAAGATTACAGCACTTTAATCGTGGCCATCTTGCACGTAGACAACAATGTCTCTTGTTCTCTGGATAAATATTATTTCAGATAGTGCTCTTTGTATAGTGTATTGCTATTGCATAAAATATAGCATCCCTATTCCAACAGCTATGGTACATCAGACACTTTCAGTTGATTGGTTTTAACTGTGCAACTATAATGCTGCACTAATTAATTGATTTACAAAAATATATTTAATATACATAAAAGATTTTACTTTCCCATGCTTTGGGGAAGATTATTGTTTTGTTGACACTTTGGTTGTTAAGGTCCACCCCAGCCCCTCTGTACTTACTGGCTTTGTTAGAGTCCAGCACCATATTACTTAGCACTTCACATATATTTTTTCCTTCACAACACTCTTGTGAAGTGGAAGTGCTGGAGCAGAGAGGAATTGTGGTATGCCCAGTGTCATGCAGGCGGCTGATGTCCCTGATCTGAGAACCCAGATCTCATTTCCTAGTCTAGTGAGATAATGTCCAAGAATCCAGTCTAAAATTATCCTGATTGTGCAATTGTGAACTCTTCTACATTGAGATAATTGCATTTTTGACACTATGGGTTGGATTCTGGATCTCTTCCTTTGCTGCAGCTGTGATGGCATACACAAAGGGGACAGACTGGCTGTAGCAAGGTAGCTGGAATCTCCCTTTCCCTCCCCTCTTTCTTTCCACATGTAAAAAAATTCTTATGTGACATAAAGCTGACAGCCAACTGCTACATTTAAGTGTACGGGGCATGTATTTGAGGATATGGTCAGGGGCATGAGGGAAGCAGACTCTAAAGCAGGGAGCGTCTTAAAAGGCCCTGAGGAGGGGACAAGTATTACCGTTTATCACAATACAGTAATTCAACATGTATTTTGCTGTCTTATTAAAAAGGTGTTTAGCAAATGCTCCAAACAATTGGCTATGCACAAAAGCACATCTTGTGCATTTTGTACAGCCTCTTTATGTCAAAAACCTTTGCGTAGGCAACTTGATTCTTAAGAGAGGTGTGGTGGTAGTGGTGGGTGCAAAATCTTGGTGGAGAAGCAGGAGCTAAGCACATCTGGCCCTGCTTTGACTGTGGGCAAAACGAATATCTGCCGCAACTTAATTTACAGTAGCTTTTGCAGTTTCTCTAAGTTATGCCGTGGGTCACTCAAGCAACCGGATTGGGGGAAACAGAAGGGTGATTTAGAATTACCTTCCCCACATTGAACAATGTTGAGAATAAAAAGCTAGGTCTGTCAGGATTAATGGTCCCTATTGTCAAACACAGCAGACTCTGTGTTGCTTCTAAGGACAAGCCGGTTTGAAAATAGTTGCCCCATTTGCGTATTGAGGTGAATCAGCTGTCAGCCCTTCTAAAAAGAGGAAAGTTCACACAGTTGTCTCTGTTTACATCAGTGGGGCATATGTTTTCAGTGGGGCATATGTTTCCACTTCCTTGACTGCTGCTGTTGACACTTGATATTATAAGAACCTTAGTAGCATACTGGGTCTGATAGATGGTCCATCTATCCCAGTATCCAGTCTCCGACAGTGGCAGCTCTCAATTATACTACATTTTAATTTAAAATTTGAATTTTCTATTTACTTAATATTCGTTTTGCCTTCCTTGTGAGCCAGCTTGTCCCAAAACCAGGCTCTCATGATTGCTGATGAATGGTCATAGCCCCAGTTAGCCTTACTGATGATGGCCTGGCAAATTTCTTTGTTCTGCACATCCCTAGGAGTAGTGAGAGCTGACAGTTTCAATTTGCACTGGATGAGATCAATTAAACCAATCTAAACTAGAGAGAGATTGTATCGACATCACCAGCATCTAGAGTAGGCTTAGCTATAATCTCCCTATGGCTAGATCATCCTATTGACCTGTAGACTGCATTTGTCCATTTTGTGTGAAGTCAAGAGAGGATAAAAAATGCTAGTGTAGTATTTGCTTTGCTCAGAAGCTAAACTATGCCCTTGTTGCTAACAGAAATTTCCCCTCTGAAAAGTTATCAGAGGGTCATATAGTCCTGTCACCACCCATTCCTTGTTTTTGTTCCATATAATTTCATTAACTGTCTCAAATTGTTACCTTGAAACCCAAATCCAAGCATGTTGAAGTCTCTTCAGAGTGACTCTGTGCTCTACTTAATTAAGTGTGAATGTAGATTAAGCTCTGGTCAAAACCTTATCTAAACTTAGAAATGACTACTGCTTCTGCTATAAACACTTCTATAACTTTTTCATTGCCATATTTTGACAATCGGCTTGTTTCAGTTTCTTTTATTTAGGACAGATCAGCAGCATCTCGTATTGTAGTAACTTATTAATAGCGTACTTCCTAGTGAAAAAGGGTTTGTTTTTTATGTTTAGGGTATAATTAAGGTTGAGTACAGAACAAATACAGTAAAACATGTAAAATAAAAAATACAGGGAAAATTTAATCTAGAGAGTGTGGTTGTTGAGTTGGTTCCAGGTTTGGCTGATGTCTGGTTATTCGTTGATGTGATGTCTGGTTGTGTTCCCACCCCATATGGGAGTGAAACGACCCTCTTTCCAGTCCCATAATTATGTCATAGTAAAACTGCATTAATTAAAGAGTTGTGATAACTTTAGTTGCTCTACTTTTACTGCTCTAGGAAACAGTGGGAAAATCTGGGGGGATGGGGTTGTTTTTGTTTTTTCTTATTAAAAACTGAACATTGAAGGATGTGGGAATTGCTTTATGGCAGTGTGTATATATAAACCAAGCATATTAGCTTATTAAAAAGCCTTCAGTGTCACTGAACTATGGCAAATCTTTCATGCACCACCATATCATTCTGGAAGAAAATGAAGTAACACGTTGCAACTCTTTCTAGAATTTACCATCTAAGCAACACATTTTGTGACAAAATAAGTAAAAATTAAGGACGGTCAGTTTGAGCTGATGACTAATCAAAAACGAAATGTTTTCTTCTGTGTTATACATTTGACTGTGTTTGCTTTAGATCTTTTACTACTAAAGGGAGTATACATTTTCAAGTTTTCATTATGAAATAGTGGCAAGGGCATCTAGTGGAGTGTTCTAATAAACGTTTTCTAATGTTTTGCGGCAGAGGGACTCCATGAAAGATGACAGAAGAAGTTATTGTTATAGCAAAGTGGGATTACACTGCACAACAGGACCAAGAACTTGATATCAAGAAGAATGAACGTCTATGGCTGCTCGACGATTCCAAAACATGGTGGAGGGTAAGAAACACATCCAACAAAACGGGATATGTGCCATCCAATTACGTAGAACGAAAGAACAGCTTGAAGAAGGGTTCCCTGGTTAAAAACTTGAAAGATACTTTGGGTAAGTCTAATATATTTTGTCTGCACTCCTACAAAGCTGCTTAAGTCAGTTTGCCAAAAATTAATGTCTCTTAAAAGATTATTTATTTATTTTTAAAAGTTGGGTGGAATTTTATAGTGTTCATGCTGGAGGTGGGGATATTCAGATTAATTAAAAATATTAAAATCCTTTACGAGAGATCTGAGACTCTTTTGAGAGTTTCACATCCTGTGTATTAAACAGCAAGAATATATATATTTATAATATAGATATTCCACACACACACCCCGGACATCTAATAGAGTTTACGTTTGGTAATAAGAGTTGATTTTGTACTAAATTGTGAGCAACTGCTAATTATTTTTTCTGTTGTCAAAGCAAAATTCAAATGGAACTTGAGACTGTCATATCAACTTTTTGTTACCTCTGTTTGAGCCTTAGTTCTTTACAAGAATACATGCATCATTCTGTCCTATTTTCCCCTCCAAAATAAATGTTTAACATATAGAAAAAGAATGAGTGCTTTCTTTTTAAAATTTGGCTTATGTTTTGGGGATATTTTTTGGGAGGCTGGCTCATGTGACCTCCCAGCTTCACATGTTTTAATCCTTTCCATGTGAAAATTGTTTCTGTATTCAACAATGCACGTATAGCTCTTGCACGTTTTTTTAAAAAAAACTTTTTATATTTTATATATTGGATTAAGGACATACATTTAGATCTTCAAGAAATATTTGCTTGGTTTTTCAGAAGTTATTTTCTCACTTTTGGAATGGGTCTTGATTATTGTGAACTCGGACACTTTCTTAAATAGTTTTAAAAAATTTTTTAAAAGTGCAGGATTATTCCTAAGGTTGTGGACAGTGACTGAACAAGTAGCATGATTAAAACTGAACCACAGGTACTAATATAACTCTGGCTGTGTTTCAGTCAAAACTGTGTGCAAGTGGCAGGACGCGTAAGTTTCCCCCATAGAAGTCAATAGGACTCAGGGAGTTGGGAGAAAGTCACGCCCCCTTGCTTAGAGGAGCATGCAGAAAGAACCGTCAGGGCAATGAAGGTTTGCCTGCCCCACTCCTACACTAACAGGCCTGTCCAGCCAGTGGCAGAGGCAGGACCTGGGTGGTACCCATAGGGTTGTGGGGAGGGAGGGGGCTGCCATAAGGCACTGCCACCGGGGCCACTTTCAGACATGGTCCCCCTGCGCATATTTGGGCTGTGGGGGGAAATGTGCAGCCCAAATATGTGCGGGGATTGGCCAGTCTGAAAGCCCCCCCCCCCCCCCGCCCGCGACTTTGCTGGCAGAGACGTGTGAGATGCAGAGGTCGATTTCCTGCTCCGCATCCCGTGCGTCTCTGCCAGCAAAGCCACGTGGGGGTGCTTTTCCGACTGGCCGATCCCCGTGCATATTTGTGCTGTGCATTCCCCCTCGCAGCCCAAATCTGCACGAGGAGGCCATGTCTGAAATTGGCCACGATCTTGCTCATTGTGGCCAACAGTTTTCCCAGGAAGGACCCACAGGTGCTAGGACTGGAGCTTCCGACAGGGAGAAGGGAAGGACAGGCCTTCCCCATTCTCTGCCCTAATCCTAGCCTACCCCCTCCTCCCATTTCTGTCTTCTGCAAAATCCACGAGCTCTAACAGCTTCACTGCTATTGCGTTCAGCTGCTGTAGTAAATTCTAGCAGTAACTGCAGACAAGGATTGTAGAGCTGCCACACTTCCAAGATATCGTGCAGAGGGAAACCATGCTCCCCCACCCCAGAGCAGGGTTGGGAGGGAAGTGGCAGCTCCATAAGTAGGGCAGAGAAGGCAGGGGTGGTCTACTCCTCACTCCTTGTTTCCTTGCAGGAAACGCAGACCCTGCAGGTGCTTCCTAGAAGACCCGTCCTCCCTGCTGGCCCAAAGGAGGAGGGGTGTCTTCTAGTGACAGGGTCAGGGTGAGGCCGGGAACCTTGGGATAGCAGCAGTGGGGGTGGGAGGGAGAGCTGTCAGTCTCCTGACAGCCTCCTCTGTGCATGCCTCTAAGCAAGGGGGTTGGGCTTTTCTCTGGCTCCCGCAGTCCCATTGAAGAGCTTTTTCACACTGTTACTTGTGCACAGCTTTTGCTGGATCATGGCAATAACAATATTTAGCAACTCTTGATGATTAAATTTGAAGTGATTTGTACAGTAGCTCTCCTGAATATAAACACTATTGTTCTTATGAGAGAAGTAGTTTTGGTTTTTACTCCTAATGTGACCTTTTCTGATTAGACCACCAGTCTGCCTGCATTGCTGATGTTCAGGTAGCTGCGTTCCTATTGCTAGACTTTTGGGGCCTAGCCAAGTACCCTTGCCCTTGGCAGCAGTGGTCCCCTCAGGGAAAGGCAGTGTCCCTGGAGCATGTGGAGGGCTGTTGGTAACAAACCCTTTTTCTTTACTTGCTGACTTAGGTCTTTTATGTTCCAGAGGGAAGGAAGGCAGGCAGCTCTCTCATTTATTTTATTATTTATTTAGATTTCCCCCACCCTACTTCTTTGATATCTTGCCTTCATATGGTCTCTGAGGAGTCCATGCTGAAGGGTTAACTGACTTGATTATTTCTCCTCATAATGTTTCACCCATACAATTCTCCTGCAGAACATACAGATTGGGATTTTCTTTGCCTCTCAGTGAGGCTTCAGTACAGATTTTTCGTACTGTATTCAATTGAGTGCTCCTAGAGTGTTTAGCTTGGGATATATTCAGTAAATATAATCATGCTTTCCCAAAAAATATTGTACTAAAAATATACCTTAATTTTAACTAATAAATTAAAATCAAAATAAAATTACACTCAGCGTTGGACATTTTTCCCTCTCTCGATTTTCCAGCTCCTTTATAAACATACATTTATTTTATCAAAACGTTCTCTTTTGGACTAATTGGACCATTTGGTATGTTGATTTAATGAGTTTTGTTGGAAAATGTGAGATGCACTGAATGTTTCTATCATATGAGCGTTCAAGGCTTTTTCTTCAGAAAAATGGGACCCACACATCCTGCTGTGGGTCTGTTTAAGCATGAGGACGTAAGTGCCATACGGTTCATCTAGCCCATCCAGTCTCTGACAGTGGCCAACTTCGGTTGCTTCAGAAAAGTTCACAGCGGGTCATAATTAAGTGATTCATTTCCTGCTATTCACTCCCAGAATTCTGTTTGTTTCCTGTCTGAAAATCAGAAAATCCAAAATGTCTTCAATCTGCCCATGAAAACATTTCACATATCTGCCTTGGTCTCTTTATACCATGAGAATAGAATGAACACCACTTCACTTAAACAATAGGATCACTTAAACAATTACATCTAAAAAGCAAGTGGTAGTTAGTTCACTTGCTTGTAATGCAAGAATGTTTCGCTTACCACACGGAAGTATGGAGCCAGTGGTTTCCATGGCTGTTAATAGTGACCAGCAACCGGAATGGGCACTTGACTGGCAGGTAATGTTTGACTAGGCTGATATTTATTAAGCAGATAGTAACTAGGCTACTCCTCTCAGAGATGCATACTTTTAGTGATGAGAATCTGCTTTGGAAGTGTTCACCCCCAGGAAGTTAATGATCATGTTGGGTTAATGATCATGTGACTGCCTCTCCCCACCCCCCAACATGGTAACCTCTGGAGGCAAAGCTGCTACTCCTTAATCAGGAATATATACCACTTGTAGGAACCACCCCTAACTGTGGGTGAAAACAGGCATACACACAAGACAACTTTAACACCACTTTAACACTTCTTATGCATGTTGCAGGTCTGTATTGGTGCCCTATGCAGCCCTGCAAGATGCATAACAAATGTTAAAATGGTGTTAATTTTATTTATTTATTTATTTATTTCACTATTCTTTTACCTCGCACCCTCCCGCTCACAGAGCAGCTCAGGGCAGCTTACAAAATATACAACAATCATAACAATAAAAGAAACACACAATATACAATTTAAAATGTATTAAAATGCTAAAAGTATACAATGGGCAGAACCTCCCCTCCCCAACCCACAGAGTTAAGGTGCATGTCTGTTTTTACCCTGTCTGTGTAAACAAACACCAAGGTAAAGGGCTATTACTTCATATAAGTGTTTGTGTAAACTGGGAATGGGTGGTATATGAATGTAGATTGTTTGAGAAACTAAGCCAGTTTCCTTTGATGATTGGCTTTGGCTCTGATTATTTTATAATTGGGAGCTCTGTGTACTTAAAGAACTAAAGGCGCTTTCTGGCACCCACAGAAAGCACCTGATGATTGCTCTGGGGTGTTTGTGTATGTGTGGTTTCTGTAGGGCTGTTGCTACATCTGAACTTGCAGCAGCCCTTCAGATTCACCCATAGCATAATCACTGGATGCTTTTCACAGATGCCTTCTCATTGTAGGAAGAACATCAAGAAGTGTTAGTGCAGATACAATCTACATGTACACAGGTGCAAGAGAAGTGGAGGTTAGACAAAAAGAGTAATGGAGCGAGAGTGATTGGGAGAGACCAGCTATTGAATCACAAGCATGATGGCAGCTATCTAAGTTCTATTATATTCTATGTAACTTTAGTACCAAATATATCAAGTTTCCAAATGTGTTTTTATTCTGTGAGTATCTCTGGACCAACAAAAACATTCAAAAACTCTCTGGACTTAGACATAATAGGTCAGCTTATTCACTTTACCATACGTATACTAGAGAGAAATTGCTAAATGAGACAAGCATGTAGTTCAAATATTTCCTCATGTACCCATAATTTTTTTAAATTCTGTATTAAGGTCTTTGAGTTTTATAAAGGACTTCAGTTTTATATACAACAGGCTTATTTGTATGATTATAGCATTCCAATAATGCATTGACATTAATTGAGAATACAGTAATTATCATCTCAAATCCAAGTACTGTCAGTGGCAGTAATATATTTTTTGCATAGAAATAGAAAGAACTACTTGTTTTACATTTTTTTTCCATTTGTTTAAGATCAGATGCATATTGTATGTCTGAGTGGTGTCACTACGGATTTTTTCTTTTCACATAATTTCCTGTTTATCTGAAACATCTCTGGCTTTGCTAGAAACTGTCAGGTATTTCCTTTCCTAAGCAACACAGTTTAGTAGCAGTTAGGACTACTCAGATAATACCTCCATTTCATCGCTGAAGCAAATGATGCATTCGTTGATTTGATGTTGGCTTATTTATTAGGACTTTTCAATCTTGCTTGCTTATATGAGCTTCAGTTGAATAAACTGTTTGATTAATACAAAACATACAATCAGTGGAGACAGCAGTAAATGGCATCTTCCAGCAAGAAATGATCTGATATTCCGTATTTTAGACTTTGTTGCCTAAACTGCGGGCTGCCTCCTGAGCTGTTTCCTATACCTGCTCCCAGTTCTCCAGTGGTAACCTATTCCAGAGATACAGTTCCTAGAATGTGACCTGAAGGATGCACTGTGAGGGTCTCTTTGGTGTAGCAGGTGTGGATACGTGGGATCCTGATTTGACATGTCTAGAAGCCCCTGTCGGAGTCACACTACATCTTATTCTCATGGTTAGTTGCTCTGAGGGTATGTACACCGTGATTTTTATGGAGTACCTTTAAGTTCTGGCAAGAATGGTGTATGAATGACAGGGTGAAGTGCAGTAAGAGGGCATTTTCCCTATGATAACTGTGAATGAGGCCTTAATAAAATTGTGTGTGTGTTTTTTTTGTATATCAGCAGACTGTTTTTATTTGATATTTCTTTGGCCCCGACCCAATTGAGTCCCTTTAGCCAAGTCATGTCAGTATTGCATTAGGTGGGAGATGGGGTGGGAACAGGTCCTGGTGCCATCTTTGGAACAATTTAATGAGGTGTCATATTTGAACTGAGTGGTTATTTTTCAAAATTTCTCAATGGTGAAATAATCCAAAAATAATAATCCGAACTATACCTACACAATGCTGGGTTTTAAATTTGGGGTTACAACTCAGGAAAAGAATCTTGGACTCATTAGGGCCAATTCAAAACCTCATGTGCTGCGTGCGTGTGTGTGTGAGCGAGCGCGTGCACAACCCACGTGCACCACCATTACAGGGACTTTATGGCATGTGCAACCCCCAGATGCGCTGCACACGGGGGTTGGGTTCGCTGCCCATTGTGGACAATTAATTGAAATCCTTAGGTTACAGCGTGGCCCCGGTCAAAAGGGCAAACAGAATGTTAGGAATTATTCAGAAAGTGATTAGGAATAACATTTAAAATATCAGAAGGATGCTATAGAAATGTGTGGTACAACCACACCTTGAATATTGTGTGCAGTACTGGTCACCACATCTCAAAACTGGAAAAGGTACAGAGAAAGGTGACAAAAATTATCAAGAGCATGGAATGGCTCTCGTACGAGAAGAGGTTTGATAGGTTAGAGTTTTTCAGGTTGGAGAAGACGTGTGATAGAAGATCGTGAGTAGAGTGGAACAAGTAAATATAGAGCAGATTTCAAACCAATAAAAAAGTTTTTTTTCCACACAACCTGTGAACTTTGTTGCCATAGAATGTGGTCAAGGCCAATAGTATAGGTAGGTTTAAAAAAAGGATTAGACAAGTTCTTGGAGGATAGGTCCATTAATGACTATTAGCCGAGTAGGTTGGAGGATGCAGCCTCTGACTGTTGGGAACTGGGAATGAACAGCAGGAAATGGATCTCTCCATTATGACTTGCTTGGTTACTTCTCCAAAGTGACCCAGAATGGCTCAATGGACCATTGGACTGGACTGGTATGTCACTTCTTATGATGTTATGGAGAATCTGGAGTATTTTGTTTAGTTCCCTTCCCAGATTCTAGGATGGTTCTGCTTAGATTTGTGACACGGCTGTGTCTTGCCACTGAGTATTTTTGGTAGGTAGAGGGAAATATCTTTCCTGTAACCATGTGTTTTTAGGGATCTGTACAGGAGGCAGGTGAATAGCTCAACTTCTTTATTAAGCAGAACAGGGGAAGCTGTCCAATGTCAGGAAGTGACCTCAAAGTGAGGAGGCACGTGAGTCTTTATAAGTTCAGGGTTCACACAGTTTCTAAGTGAGAGGCGGGTAGAAGCTCTCCTGCAATGGCTAGTGGTGTTGGAATTGAGATTTTTCTGTGTGTGTGTGTGTGTGTGTGTGTGTGTGTGTGTGTGTGTGTGTGTGTGTGTGTGTGTGTGTGTGTGTGTGTGTACATGTATATATTATATGTGCATAAATAATATCATCTTTGGAACACCAGACAATAAAGTAGCACAAGTATTATTATTATTATTATTATTATTATTATTATTATTATTAAGGTGCAGGAATACCAGGTACTCCTGCACCTAGATGTCAGTGGCTGCCACCGCGTTTGAGCAGTGGGCGGGGTCAGGGCTGGTTGGTTTCTGGCCCGCCCGCACAAGAGCCGGGGACGGCCAACGGCTGTGCCGGCGGCACATGCTGAAGGGGCACGGCCAAAGGGGCGTGCCCTTTGGTTGGGCCTGCCAGACGGGGCAGGGAGAGAAGGTTGATCCCATAATGGTATGGTGGGAGGGTGAATTGGAAAAACGAGGTATTCACCTCCTGGTGAGAGCAGGAGGGGAAGGGGTGTGTGCTTCCTTGGTAAGAATGGGAAGGAGATTTGTGGGGGTTAAGATAGTGGGGTATGATGTTGGAATTAGATTAGAGATGGAAAGGGATGGTGCCCGTTTGTTATATGCTGCAGTCATGATATAAGTTTTGTGAGGTGAGGGGTTGATTGGAGTGTACTATGTATATTGTAGGGGGAATGTATATATGATTTATTATTGTATAATAAGAAGAATATATTATTGTAAAATTGGGATGAGGAGAGGACCCCTCCTCCTGGTAAGAGCAGGAGTGGGGTGGTGGTGGTGGAAGATAGGCCCCCTCCCTGGTGGCAGTAGGGATGGGGCAAATGGAAGGAATGATGAGGACAGATTTCTGATGTATTGTAATGATGATTTGTTAATTTTGTACTGTAATTATGTGGTGTTGGTCCATTTGGGACACAATTTTCTTTTCCATGTTACGATGTTTATTTGCTGTGAGGTGTTATTTTGTATATTTCCACTTTTGTTGTGAGCCGCCTCGAGTCGCCTTTGGCGAGAGAGTGCGAGATACAAATTAAAAGTGAAATGAAAAAAATTAGCAGCAAGAATTTATATAGCGCCAACAATGTACCTGGCACTTTACAAATTAATTGAATAGACATGGTCCCTGCCCTAGGACTTACAATCTGAGAGACCGGGTGGGGTGGGGGGGAAGACGAAGGAAGGGGAACAGAGGGAGAGGCGAGGAGTGTAACAGTCACGAACATGCAAGGTCCCAGGTGCACGCGCTTGGCTTGGTTACATCGAGAAACAGACCTCAGGTAACAGATTGTTCTGGATGGAGGGTATCAGCAGGAGTTAGGTGAAGAGAGCAAGGAGTCAGGGAGGGCAGAGCGGAAGAGGTGGGTCTTGAGAGATTTGAAGATATGAAGGGAGGGGACGAGGCGGATGTGGACAGGGAGGGAGTTCTAGGCATGGGGGGCAGCTAGGGGGAAGGGACAAGGCGGTTAGGTGAGCAGGGAGGCGTGGGAGGGCGAGAGAGGGGATAGAGGAGGAGCAGAGTTCACGGACTGGAGTACGGAGGGAAATGAGTGCAGAGAAGTAGGGGGGAGCAAGGTTGTGAAAAGCTTTATAGGTGAATTTATTGCCAGAGGAAGTGGTCAAGGCCGGTAGTGTAGCTAGTTTAAAAAAGGGATACGTTCTTGGAGGATAGGTCCATTACTGGCTATTAGCCAAGTAGGCCTTGGTGGTGTAATCTCTTACTGTTGGGGGCCGTACAACAGGGAATGGATTGCCCATTGTGACCTGTTGGGTACTTCTCCCAAGAGACAGAGATTGGCCAGTCGGAGACAGGATGCTGGGCCCGATGGGCCGTTGGTCTGACCCAGTACGGTACTATTTGTTCTAATGAGTTCGAAAAAGGATTGGATAAATTCATGGAGTTTTTCTCCATCAATGGCTACTAGCCAGACAGTAATGGGACGCAACCCCATGGTTCACAGTATTGCTATACCTCTGACTGCTGGAACCTGGGAGTGAACGACAGGGTCACTCACTGTCTATAATGTCCTGTTATTTTACATGTTGCCTGTAGCATCTACTGCTGGCCACTGCCAGAGACAGGATCCTGGGTGAGATGGCCTGGCACAGAATGACAATGGTTATGATCCCAGTCCCCCTTCACACAGGCTCCACGTGGCGCAATGTAGTCTCAATGGATATGTACACGCAGGGCATGGAATCGGCCCCACCATGTATATTGCCATCCGAGTCAACCCATTGCAATCGGCTCCATCTGCTACCCACAAAAAATAATAGTTGTTTCCCTTTTTAAAATATAGGCTGTTTTTGCACGGATGGCCCCCTTCCCCCCCCGCCATGTGTGTGGTGGCACCATCCGTGTAAACAGCGCAGGGATGGGTGTCTACCTGTGCGAACAGCATGGGCGGTGGGTGGAGGTAGGTGTGTGCGCTCCCACAGCACACCCACCTCCACCCATCACCGACTCATGGAGCCATCCGCCAAAACGGAAGAGGGTCTGTGGGTGGAGGTGGGTGTGCGCCTGTGGGAACGGATGCGCACCCATCTCTACCCACCGCGGCAGCATACCCATTACTCCCACCGCCGCCCGTGTAAAAAGGGCCATAGTTTCTTATCACATTCTCTCCCCCTCCTCCCCCAGCTATGGCAAAAATTGGGGTAGATGGAACACCTTTCTACATGTTCCAGCTGTGATCAGTATATGACCTAGCTACATCCCCTTGAGGAGTTCAGTAACTGAACTATTTGACCCAAGGACGCTTTAGCTTTTTTGTACTCTATCCTGTTTGCTTATTAACAGCATTATTCTAGAAAAGCACAGCCATTTTGGAAAATCATAGATGGGGATGTATATGGGTATGAATCCATGAATGGCAATGAAAATCAAAGCCAAAAAAGGTGCCTCTCACTATGCAAGAAACAGCAGCTCTGCACTTTCAATAAGCTAATCTCCTTGCACTCTGCCTTTAGTACTCCATGTTATATAGTTATCCACTCTGAAGGATGCTGTGGCCAGATCCTCATCCAAGAAAGGATGAAGTCCCACTTAGCAGGTTGAAGATAAAAAGGCAACATGCCTTGACACTACCATTACCTGGTTGGTATTCATGTGTAGTGATGAGACCAGACCTCATACTACTGAGGTGGTAAGGGAACTAAATGTTGTTGCTTTTTCTCAGAAACCATTTCTTTCCCCATAAGAATTCTTTCAGGTTGCTTAGATTTAGTTTGGGTGCTCAGCTGAAAACAGGGCTTGGGACGCTTTTTTGATGGTACTGGTTGAGTCTATGGAAAAGGAGAGATGCAATGGAGTACAATTAACCCATTGTGTCTCTTCATGTAGTTTTGCGTAGGTACTGAAGAGGTGTTGGGTAGGAACAAGGTAGTTCTGTGTGACTTCACAAGTGAAGGACTCTGGAGAAGAGGAACTGTTAGCTGCCTGTTACTGTTCTAGCTCCTTCTGCATTACAAGGAGGTCAGCAGTACCTTGTGGTTACTCATATCTAAATCTGTGGGGAAATCAGCTAATATGAATCTCTAGAATCTCAAATCCAAAAGGAAGGAGGTCTCAAATAGGAACTCAGTTCAACAATATGTACAGTGTTACATTTTTAATTTGAGTGAATGTGACTGTAGTCATAAATGTAAAGGCCTGATCTATGTCAAGTAAAAAGCATTAAAGTGTAACTCGCCTAGGACTGAAAATTGTTCATTAACAAACACATCTCCTTGCTGTCCTCATAGCGTCTGCGAAGTCGCGCCCGGCGGAGCTGTTTCGGGTGGTGCAGGGGCTGGTTAGTCCAGCCTCCCTCCGCCTTGATGGGGACTTGTCCCAGGCCCGTTGTGAGGAGTTTGTCAACTACTTCGCAGACAAGATTGCTCGGATTCAGACCGACTTTGATGCTGGATTGAGGGCAGTAGGGGAGGAGCGCGGGGGGGTCGGAAGTCCCGTCTGGTCCAGCTTTATGGGGAGAGTTTCAGGAAGTGACGCCGGCTGATGCGGTGGATGTCCTGGAGTCTGTGAGGGCCACGTGTTGTGAACTTGATCCGTGCCCGTCCTGGTTAATAAAAGCTTCCAGGGAGACGTTGGGAACGGTGCTGGCGAGGGTAGTTAACGCGTCCTTTCGGCAGGGGAGGTTGCCGCC
>QEPC01002769.1:4356822-4432446 GCA_003113815.1 Sphenodon punctatus
GTCTTCTTACGGGGACGGGCCGCCGGGAGCATATTACACCGGTGCTCCGAGCTCTGCACTGGCTGCCGATAGCGTGCCGAGCCAAGTTCAAGGTGCTGGTGATGGTTTATAAAGCCCTACACGGTCTTGGCCCCTCATACCTTAGGGACCGCCTCGCCCTCCGCGCCCCAGAGCGGCTCCTGCGGTCTGCCGGGGGTGCCTTCCTGGAGGTCCCCCGTGTTAAGCGGGGGGCCACGATGGAGAGGGCATTCTCGGTAGTGGGGCCGCGGCTTTGGAACTCCCTTCTGGAGGAAACTCACCTGGCCCCTAGCCTGTTAACATTTCGGTGACATTGTAAGACCTGGCTGTTCGCCCAGGCCTTTGGGAGGGAGGGGGGTGGGGTGTTTAGGGCCCCCCCTGTTTTGGGTTTTATGCTGATCGTTGCCCTGTTTTAATGTTTATAATATGTCGAATGTTTTTAAATTGATTTTATTGTTTTGATATTTTGGAAGCCGCCCCGATCTGCATGGCAGGAGGGGCGGGGTAGAAAAGTATGAAATATAATATATATAATATCTCTAAGTAACTTCAAAATAGTGTTACTGCAAGAAACTAAGGGAAAGTAATCTGGTATTGTTAATTCTGGTTTAGCTTCTTTAGAGAAACTGCATAAAAGTAAGGTAAAAAAGAAAGCAAAAGAAGAATCAACACAGTGTTTAATGATCTGTTTTATAGGGAAAAGGACACTCGTTTTGTCTAATTGATCTTTCCTGAGTGGGTTTTTAATGGAAGGGTCAGTAGCAGTTTCAGAGTTAAAATTGCTTTGAGGTTTGTGCTTTAAAGGGTCTAAAATCTCTGTATTAAACATTAACATTTATTCTCCAAATATGATCCAATAAATTGCAGGAGAATTGGATTTTCTGTGTATTATAGTAATTTTTTTGCTGGGCAGTTAACCATTCAGATTTTGAATTGCTAGATTTTTCTTTTCATTTTCCATACTGTGATTTCCAATACAGTTTGGTTCCATTTCATTCCATACCTCTCCTGTCACTACAACTGTATGCAGGTTTGTTGTCCTATTCACTATTCCTCTTTCCCAATTCTTGCTTCCCCTTTTTTTACCCTCAGCCTAACCTCTGGTGCCCTAGTCCCTACAATTCATGATATTTATTTACCATCCAGAACAGAAGCTCCCAAATCTTTCCGGGCTGTGACCCCACTAAGAGATGAAAAAAGTCCTTGCAAACCCAAACTTTGGACATTTGTATGTGTAATTATGCAGATCCAGTCTCGTTGGGACCCCATTTACCAATGTGGTGACGACATTTGCGGTCCTGACTCCTAGTTTAGGAACTCCTGCTCTAAAATATGATTAAATAAATAAATGAAAGTCTGATTCCTGGACGACTCCTGGGAATTTCTTCTTTTCATTCCTCCCTCCCTCCCATCCCCAGTAAATTTATCCTTCATGGTTGTAGAAAAAATATTTAAAACATTAACATTAAAGGTTCAAAAACTAGGAAAAGAACTTGATTAATTGGGGTGAAAACAAATGAGATGATAGCCCACATTAGCACCCAGCAGGTGGGTGTTTGCAAGCCCGTCTATTAGGTGTTTGACAGATGTTAGCCTACACCTCCTCATGCAGTCCCCACACGCTCCCCTGTCACAGCATCATCCAGGGACATTGGGGGCCCATCTTGTGGCCAGTGCGTGCTAATGCGTGCAGGCATGGCTGCGTCTTGTTAATTAGGTTGTGTGCAGAGGTGCTGAGAGGTGGCTGCTAGAGGAAAGAAAGTGATTGTGCTCTCTCCGCTGACAGGAGGCTGCAAGAGGAGAGCACGAGGCAGGAGTTGCAGGAAGGACCTTCTCTAGAGGATCTGTGCCTGTGGTCCTCGCTCTGTTTGGGAAAAGGAGCGAGGGAGGGGCGAGGCTCCTCTGGAGGATCCATGTGGCTCCTGCACACCCCTCAGTTCCTTTCCCAGATGGAGAGAGGAGTGCAGGTACAGATCCTCTGGAAAAGGTCCTTCCTGCACCCCTGCTCTCGCCTCTCACAGCTGCCTTTCAGCTGGGAGAGTGCAATTGATCTCTCCTCTAGCAGCCACCTGTCAGCTGGGAGAGTGCAATCACTCTCTCCTTTTACAGCCAGCTCTCAGTTGGGAGAGCACGCAAGCACTGCTTCTGATGGGAAAGGGGTTCACGGTCCTAGAAGAAGCCTTTTCTGGCTGTGACCCCTTTCCCATCAGAGACAGAGGTGGGGAGAGGGAAGCATGTTGTGGTGCCAGTGGTGGCAGCTACCACCAGTATGTGAAATGGGCAGAAGGCTGTCCGTTTATTAGCTCTACATGCTAAAATATGTCAGTGTGGGCTGGCTGGACCGAACGTGCACTCCAGGAGACTATTGTCTTGTTCATAAACACCCATCATTTCTTAACTTTCCCTGAGAGAAACTGTTTGTTGTTTTTGTTTCCAGTAGCACAAACAATATTCTAGACACTGGCTACGATCCCAAACTTCCTGCATGTGGAATCCGTGCAGGTCCCACGCGGTTTGCGCGTGTCACAATGTCCCCACAGTGGACGCGTGCACAGAGCATGGAATTGGCCCCACTGTATATAAAAAAGAAGGCAGGAGTTGCTGATCCAAATAGCTTTAATTAAATTGCTTTAATTTTCTTTAGTGCCTCATGAAGAGATGCATTTGCCAACTAAAGGAAAGAAAAGCTTTTGAATTCAATTCAATTTTATTGCGGCGTTCATCTTCCGCTATAGCCAAATATACAATTAACACACACTGACAAAGTAATAACAACAATAATAATAATAATAATAATAATAATAACGCTATAAATAAAAGTCGCATACATCAGAATGTGGCCTGGTAAGTCACTTATAACTAACAAGATAAGTAGAACAGGGGGCAGGAAAAGAAAACATCCCAGCAGTCGACCGGCCTCATTCAACCCATTTCACCCGTTCCCTCATGGCAAGCAGCGTAAATAGCGCAACAGCATACAAAATTTCCTCATCGGGTGAGGAGAGCAAAGCTGCAACAGGGTCTGGAGTCTGACAGGGTCCGGCTTATGGATATAGGACCCCCAAAGTGGCTCAAGCCAAACAGCCCTGATGGCCTTGTACATGGGGCAAGTGAAAAGGAAATGGGCCAGGTCTTCCACCTCCAGCCCATTGCAAGGACAAGTGCGAGACTCATGCGCAATGTTCGCATATCTTCCCTCAATAACAGCAGAGGGAAACAACTGAAATCTAAGGCAAGTAAAAGCCCTTTGCAAAACAGGTCTAGTCAATGTCCTGGAAGAAGGAGAATTAAAACCCTAGGTCCCTCAGGTAAAGAGAGATCTGAGAGAGCCAGGGATAATTCCCTGCTCCATCATACTCCAGTTCTTCTCTCAGACATTGAACCACAAGAGCATCTCCAACCTGATGGTATAATTTAGACCAAAACCTGAGCGCTTGAAGCTTAAGCTTTTGAATAATATTTGGAAAGGACCTCAAGGATAATTTAGTCCAACTCAAAGAACTTATTCACCAGGGTTCATCATAGTATTGGGGCATGCAGCGTAGTTTAAGGTGCTTTCTTTAATAGTTTTAGGATATTTAGAGCAGAATTTCTGTAAAGACCCTTGACCTATAGGAGATCCTTTTAACGTTTTTACAATATTTATAGTTATCCCTCAGTTATTGTAACATGACATAGTCCAGTTGTGGAGAAACATCAACATAATCTTGAACTGTGGTTTCAGGCAGAACTACAAGCTTCCTGATATTTATTTTCAGAACCTGATAGAGTGCATTTCCTGAAGAAAATGCAGAGAGATCATTAGGCGTGTAAGATTCATTTCTATATCATAAATTGTGCTGACATTTCTGGAATTTACAGAAGCATACTTCAAACATAACTCTGTTTATGGGGATGTAGCATGATAAACTGTCAAAAATCTTGAATTCCATATATAGACATTTAACCTTTGAAAACTCATTAAGCAACTGTAATGTTTTTTCCAGCCTGAGGACATGCTAAATTTTTTTTTTCCAAATAATGTGATTGGGTTATACGAATGTGACAACCACTATCCCTCAAAGATGTTCACTTCCTGTTAAAATCTAATTGTTTTCATAAATGTAGCATAGTCAACCAAATATTTTAGATAAGCAGAATATGAAATGATAGATTCCAGTTCAAGTGGAAAACATAGTTTCCATACTATGATCTTCAGAATGTTTATACGTTTACTTGAGTTTGACTTTCAAAGCAGACATTTCCATTAGAGTGCAAAATGTGATGGTTCGTCTAGAAGGGCAAAAACAGCTGGTCCAACTTTCTGCCCCTCACCACTTTTCTCTCTAAGCAATAAACCATCATGATTTCATTCACATTCATTTATGTCTGTGCTGATGACTCTCGGGTCTGTCCTTTCACTTCTTGACAAGACTTTAGATGTCTCCAGATTAGGGCTGAAATGAGAAGCATTTTAGCTTCTCGTGAGAAATACAGAGAATCTGAGAACTGGGACATCCCAGTATGAATTCTTGGTATTTCTCAGTGTAAAAAAATAATAAAGGAATTACTGTGCATGCACAAAATGGCAGCCAGGCTGTTCTATGCATGTGAAGCCCTTTTCTAAAATGGCAGTGTCAGCGTTGCTGCTATTTTGAAAAAGGGCTGCACATGCACAGAACTGTCTGGTGGCCATCTGTGCATATGTAGTGATTTTATTTTAAAATTTTGTTGCAGAACTCGATTGCCAGTTCTTGGCTCATTCTTGGTTCCCTGAATGAATGGTTCCTCATTCTTAATGAAACCAGAAAAAAACCAAGAATGAACTTTAAGCACTACTTTACACTAAAATGTCAGCCTATTTGACTTACTGTGGATTTAGCCTTCAATCCTTTCTTAAGAATCAATGTGCCACAAAATCATAGGACTTTAGGGTGAATTGGAAGGGTATTTAGACCATTTTCTATTCTTCACGTAGGGCCAGGAATACCTAAGCTCTTTGCAGTTATTTACCTAACCTATTTTTTAAAACTTCCAGAGACTGGATATCACAGCCTCTCTTGGTAACCTTATTCCATTGCCTAACTGTAATAATTAGAAAATTCTTCTTGATATTTTCCCTAAATCTTTTGTTCTCCAGCGTAAAAGCCAGTTACCTCTCTCCTGCTTCATCGGACAAGAAAACAATTGGTTTTTACTGTTTACATCAGCCTTTTACATATATTTTTGAAATACAGAATAATGTTTTTTTCCTTCAGGGTTGGCAAAAAACTTTTTGTGTGTGTGGTTGAAACTGGTTTAAACTAGCAGGGTGGTTTTTTGTCTTGTTTTTGTATATGGAGATTTAATCCTGTTTAAATAAATGTGGTGTGTGCGTGTGGTTTAAGGCAGTTTATACGGGTTAAAACTGCACTGATTTAAACTGTCTTACTCTGCTTTCCATACTCACTGTTTTTTTCTTTCTGAAGAAACTATACCCCTGTACACCTGTATCTTATACTATGCCACAATGTGTCTGTCCGAATGAAATCATATATTTGTGGACTAAACATCTACTTCTTGGTTATGCCCCGTACTTTTCAGATATATAGGCCTGAAAATAATAATATTCTTTTAAGAAAGTTTAGTTTCTTGAGGTTTGTTTTTAAAAATTTATTTTAAAGTTAAACTTGCAGTAATAATTGTGGCTAAATTTTCATCTATGAGTACTTGGTGTTTCTCCATTTACTACTTATTTCTGCAGATGAAAATTCTTAAAGACTCATGTTTGATGGTCCCCCCCCCCCCTTCACTAAAGGTGAAGGGTCCCCCCCTCCCGCCCCTTCACTAAACCTTCACTAAAGGTTTTGTTTTAGGTTGTAGAGTTTTTGTTGGGACTTCTTTTGGCTGATAAAGATTTCATACACACAGAGGCTAAAAAGCATGATCTTTCCTTTGATATGTTTTTACATGATTTTTGTATTGTCTCTAAATAGGTTGGATTTTGCATGGGCAGATTATAGTCTATGTCGAGTTAGCTGACATACATTATGTGGATGTTGGCACTGGATGCCTCTTGAATTGAGGAAACTCGTCTGTTTAACAAGATTAGTGAATTTTTGAAACCGTTTCAGATTACTCAAATTATTTTAATTTAACTAGTCTAGAGAAGTCGGCAAGAAAACTCCAGAGGAATCTTAACAGAGCAAAGTGAATGCAGGGAAAAATGCAGATGAAAGTTTTAAAACATCTTCTTTCAGATAACACTATAGCAATGAGAAACAACTTGAAGAAGAGACCCCAAGGTTTTATGCCTGAGTGATGTAAATGGGAAGGAGGGGCGGTTTTGGAAGAAAAAGGAGATTGTCCCTTTGCAAATAGACTAGACAAATTACTCAAGACATATTTTAGGGAATGAAAATAATTAAAGATTTCTTCCATCTCTAATTTCTATGATCCACATTAATTATCCAAAATGTATTTAGAACATAAGAACACATAGTGTGTACATGAGGATCACACTTGGCATTTGTCCTGAATGCCACCATGAGTCGTATTGAAGTGAATGGTGCTCATGCCAGTGCTAAGGGCTTGTGCCAGTGCTAACAGCTTAAAGATTGTGATGTAAAGCCTCACTTCACCAATATGCTAAATGTTTCTCCTAACGTTGGGTGTTTTCAGACATTACATAAACCCCAGTTTAGCCACACTTAAACTTTTCTTATGCATGTTGCAGGGCTGCATAGGACACTAATACAGCCCTGCAACATGTATAAGAAATGTTCAAGTGTAGTTAAACTGGGGTTAGTGTAATGTCTGAAAACACCCATAGACTGTTTTTACATGGACGGAGGTGGGGGGGGGGATGGGTGTTTGGCCACGGTGAGTGAAGGTGGGTGAGTGTCCGTTTACATGGACACCCACCCACCTCCACCCACAGAGCCTCCTCCGGTTTTCCGGAGGGCTCCGTGGGTGGAGATGGGGGTGGAGGTGGGTGTTGCGTGGGAGCGTGCGTACACCCCCACCCATCTTACTCTGTGTTCACCTGGGCGAACATAGAGTGGACACCCATCCCCCCCACTCACCGCCGGTTGTTTATATGGACGGCCCCCAACACCCACCCAAACACCGAGCGGGGGGCACGTCCACGTAATTTATTCTTTGGCAAACTAACATTTCTGTCTGGCAGAGGAAGTGGAGGATGACTGCCTGGTGAAAGAGAATAAAAACTGATCTCCCCTAACAAATAGCATATATTATTTGTTTGTTAGCCGCCTCGAGCTGCCTTTGGCAGGAGAGTTGCAGGATATAAATTAAAATTGGAATTGGAAATAATTATTTTTGACTGATTTGGTCTGCCCATCAAAGAACCAGTCTATCATTTTATCATTTTTGTCAGGTCTGCCTGGGTCTTAACTAGCTTGAATAATTCGGTGTCATCTGCAAATTTAGCCACCTCACTCTTTACCACTTTTTCCAGATCATTAAATGAATATGTTAAAGAACACTGGGCCCAGTACTGACCAGTTAGGCACCCCATTATTTCTCTCTCTCCAACTTGAAAAATTGCCATTCTTCTTCGAGGAGCTCCGTGATTCTCACTCTTAGGATTCACTTCTGCTTCGCAAGTACCGGAAAACCTCTTGTTAGCAGTATCCAGGCAGAATATGCCTGGTTATTACTACCCTTTGTTTCCTCTCTCTAAAGCAGCTACCTCCATGACAGGACCCTTCCTCTTATTCCATGACTACTTCGTTTGCTCAAGAGTCTCTGGTGAGGGACATTGCCAAATGCTTTTTCAAAATCCAAATATACTATATCAACTGAATCACCCCTATCCACATGCTTCTTGATATCCTCATAAAATTCCAATAGACTAGTGAGGAATGACTTCCCATTGCTAAAGCCATGTTGGTTTTAACCCATCAAATCATGAGTATCAGTATGTCTAATAATTCTGTTTTTAACAATGGTCTCCACCAATTTGTTCAGTACTGATGTCAGGCGTACCAGTTTGTAATTTCCAGGGTCACCTCTGGAGGCTGTCTTAAAAATTGGTGTTACATTTACTAGCCTCTAATCCTCTGACACAGAGGAGGATTTTCGTGGTAAGTTACATATTACTAATAGTAAATTCAGTAATTTCAAATCTGAGTTCTTTCAGTACCCTTGAATGAATACCATCTGACCCAGGTAACTTGCTACTGCTAAATTGTTGATATGCAATAAGACCTCTTCTGGTGCAACACTAATTTCAGATAATTCCTTAGATTCAGCACCAACAATAAATAGTCCTGATGCAGGTATCTCCTCAACAGCCTCTTCAGTAAAAACTGACGCAAAGACACATTTAGTTTCTCAGCAATGACCGTGTCATCTTTGAGCACCCCCTTTGTTCGCAGATCATCTAGTGGACCAACTGTCTTTCTAGGAGGCTTCCTGGGTTTGTTCCATATCAGTGCAGCTCTGTGAATGCATTTCAATGGCCTGCCTACCACATCAAGTGGCAAAAGAACAAGGGATCATCATAAAGGAGCACAGGAAAGAGTAATTATTTCATTCCACACATCAGAAAGTGGCCCTCTTTAAAAGAGCATTGCGTGCATGAGCCCTAACTTTCCAGAAGTCATCTGGCAACACATGACACATAACTTTATTCAGTTGCCTTCACAGAAGTAACTTTTCTCTCAACCAATAAGAGTGTCCGTCCCAAGCAGTATTGGACCTAGCCTTTCTGGAATCCAGCCTGCTCTGGAAAAATCACCTTACTGTTTTCTAGCCAAAGAATCAACTTGGCTAGTAATGTCTTGGAATATAACTTACTTACTACACTCAGAAGACTGATAGGATGATAATTAGCTGGATTGGATTTCACACCCTTCTTATAGATTGGGATAACAACTGCTTTACCCCATCCTACCGGCATTAAACTGGAATTATTTATAGTCCTAAACAATGAGGCCAAAAAGGTACCCACCAGTCTCTGAAGTGTTTAATAAATTCAATTTGTACCAAGTCAAAACCTGGCACCTTATTACTTTTAAAGGTGTGCAGAAAATCAGCAATTTCCAGTTCAGTTACTGGATCCCAGGCTGGTAAAATCAGTTCCTCGCTTCTTTCAGTGGAGTACGACGCTTCAGGATTTACCTGAAAGAGCTTCCTGAAATAGTTCTCCCATGTTTCTTTAGGAATGGGAAATGACCACATTTTCCTTTCTTTGTTGAGAGATCCATTTACAATTTGCCAAGACTCCCTAACATTACCCTTATCAGCCGCCCTCAAAAGATTTAGCCAGATCGTATCGGCCTATACTCTTATTTTTAACTAAATATCGCATAGGGGAAGGTGATATTGGGAAAATCAAGAAGGGTACTAAGAGGATGAAGAGCTAGGGGAGGCCTGACAGAAGAGGTAGGTTTTCAGGAGCGATTTGAAGGTTGGGAGAGAGAGGAGCTAATGTGTTCAGAGAGGGAATTCAATGCATGGGGGGCAACAAGGGAAAACGGGCAAATAATGCTCTACTTTGAGGCGCACAAGCAGATCAGCATGTCTTCACCCAGCACTCACAGAATCCCCCAACAGCCTTTACTCATTCCTGGGCGACAAGGACAACCTATTCGTGTTTCCGAAGGTTGGTCCAGCAGCAGCCCTGGACAGAGACTTGGCCGCACCACCCAGTGGGGACGTTTTACCAAAGGACCCGAGAGACAGAACCGTTAAGGCAGCCCTGAGGAGGATCTTTGAGGCTTCAGCAGCAAGTATGAGAATGGCTACAGCCATTACCCTATTCAGCAGAGCCATAATGTCCCAGTTAGAGGACTCAAGGAATCCCCACTTGCCTCAAAAGGCACACTCGCCTCTGATAAATAGTGTGTCTCTAGTAGTGGCCTATGTTGCAGATGCATCGGTAGATGCCATGCACACCAACTCTAGTCATCGCAGCCTATGGCTCCGTGCCTGAAAGGGAGACAGCCACTTGAAGACTTCCCTTACGACTGACACTTAACAGGGGACATGTTGTTTGGAGCAATTTTGGACAAGATGACTGAGAAAGTGGCGGACAAGAAAAAAGAGAACTATCATAGCCTCCTTTTCCTCCAGGAAAGCCCCTCACACTTATTCATGCTCCTTGCAAAGCCGAGTGCCCTTTTGTCACAATTCCGGAAGAACACAACAGAGAGACACACAATATACCAAGTCGAGATGGCAGGCCACCTTCAAGCAGGGTTCTTCCTACAAGCCCAGAGGAGGCAGCAAGCCCCAAATTCTAAACCTTTGGTATCACTCCCAACAGCCCCCGCCCCTTCCAGCATGGTGGAAGACTGGCACAGTTCTACGTATGTGAGAACACCCCATCAGAGAGATGGGTGCTTGAGATTGTGAGTCGGGGGGGTCATTGATAGAGTTCATGGGCAGGCCAAAAGACAGATTAATCCAGTCTCCAGTTCCAAACAAACCTGACCAAAATATAGCTCATAATATAGACCATCAATTGCCTAGTCAAAGTTGGCACTATAGAGCTGTTTCAACATGGGAAAGGGCTCTACTCAATCATCTTAGTACCCAAAAAGAATGAAGAGGCCAGAGTCCTATTAAAGCACCTAAATCGATTCATGAGATGCAGAAGGTTTAGGATGGAGACACTGAAATCCATACTAGTAGTGTTCTCAAAGAGCGACCTCCTGGCAGTGATAGACCTGAAGGATGCCTACCTTCATATATCCATAAACACGGCTCACAGACCCTTCCTTTGCTTCACCTTTTACGGAGCACTCTGGCTGTATTCTGCATTGCCCTTCAGCTTGGTCACAGCCCCACGTACGTTCACCAAGGTGCTCGTAGCTTTGGTGGTGCACCTTTGTCAACAGGGGATACATGTCTATCCATACCTGGATGACATCCTGGTGCACTCAAGAGCACAATTGAGTGCAGCATCTGACCTGAGGTCCACAGTGACGTACTTACAGAGCCACGGTTTCATAATCGGCACCCTAAATAGCCATCTCACCCCGACCTTCCAACTCCAACACTTAGGAGTCCAGACAGACACACTCCAAGACAGGGTCACAATCTCCCCCAAAAGACAAACAAAGATAGTGGCCTTGATCAAGCCCCCGTCCTGTCTCTTTACACACCCTGATGCAACTTCTAGGCACAGTAGTTGCATGTATTGATCATGTGCCTTGGGCATGCCTGCACCTAAGACTCCTGCAAAATTTCCTCAGGCCCTTCCAAACAGACATAATCGGGGAACACAACAAGCTTCTCTGCTTCCCGGAGAGAGTAGTGGCAGGCCTGAGCTGGTGGACCCAAAGGCCACACCCAGATCTAGGGGTACCTATGTCAGAAACAGTCCCCCCCCCAAAAAATCCCATGGTAACCATAGTGACAGACACAAGCCTGAGGGGTTGGGGTACTTGCTTAGGACCTAAAAAGGCACAGGGCAGATGGCAAGAAACCAAAGAGTTGTTGAGAGGGGGTGGGGGGGTCAACTGGCACATTTGAGCAGCCTGCCAAGTCCCATTCAGGCATCGATAGTGCCTGAAGAGGCTGGGTCAATTCAGGCACCCCAAATTCCATTGGGGATGCCTGAATGTTCAAGTGCCCGACTGCAGCTCTAATCAGTGCACATGCTTCCTAACTTGTTTTCAGAAACTGGTTAGCAATAAGTATATAAACTTCCAACAAAGGAGGAGGGAAAAGAGACTCTATTTTCATCTTTGGAAAAGTTCACGTTTTCATATTTTCATTCATATTTTTGTTTGGTTGTAAATTCTTCTCCCACTCCATTTTCTTGTATAACATAGTTCATTTTGAGACAGAAAAGGAAATGCTGAAATACTATGTGAGAAGTTGTTTTTATGTTATTTCCAGCCCAGGTCAGACCAAGAAGCACTAGAAATCTTGTGAAAAAGATAGATCTTGGGAGATTTCCAGTCTGGTATTGTTTCCCAGGTAATTTCTAGTGCATATGAATATTTAACAACCCTTAAAGTAACTTTCCATGGTTCTGTTTAAAGTACACTCTTCTGACCATTTTTATTTCACCTTATTAGCTTTCTCCTCTCAATTCTGTAGCTGTTGTCTTCTGGCCTCCCTGGTGCTAAAACTGATTACTTCTAGACACAAGCACAGTTTTGTACTTTTGTAGATGTCTGGCACTTAATTGTGTCTAAAATAGTCCTAGATTTTTATTGCTTAAAGAGAATTTGTATTTCATTTTTAAAAGTCTGTTACCACTATCAGTGGTTCTAGAGATCCACATTGCATCTCTCATTATGTAAAGTGTACCAAGAAATTCTGCTCGTAATTCTCAAGGGTCAGTTCCTGGTGTTTGTGTTCACTCAGGCAACATAGCATTAGCAAAGCTTTTGCTACTGGAAGCAGGCACTAATAGGACTAAATAATAGCAAACCTGCCCAATTACCACTGTGGTGGAGCCTTTGTAAACAAATAAAAACAACAATAACAACAAAAATCATGACGTAGGGTCGTAGGCATTACAATTGTGCATGAAGAAGAAATGACATCATTAACTTCTGATTTATATTTTGTCCAGTAGCAAATGTTTTGTATATACATAGTTCCCTAATGAACATCACTTATTTGTGTATTCATGCTAGCTTTTTGGTTGACAGTCATTGTTAAATTTGCTGAGATTGGAATTCTTTCTTCAGAGATCAGACTTCGGCCAGCTTCCTTACTCAAAGAGTAGAAGCACTGTTTTCCTGCGATTGTATCACTCAGTACAATAAGCTGGTTTCTTTGCTGTCATCCTGCCAAGATGCACAGCCACTTGGTCTTGGCTGAAGAGTGATGTAGTGCTAAAGGATTAGTTAAGAGGAGGGTGTTCTAACCAGGAGTGGGTAACTAACCACTTAGAACAGTGCTGAGCAAAGTGCCCAAGAGCCACACACCAACATTTCCATATAATTGAGAGCCACATTACATTGAATACTGCTTCCCCCAAATCTGGACACCGGACAGCACATCTATCCAAACTCCACCCCCTACCATCAAAGTTCTGGCTCCCAAGTCTGGGTTTGAGCAGCATAGGGCACGCTCTCCCTGTTCCCATGGTCCTCCAGGAGGTTGTGGTAGCAGAAATGGCAGCTTAGCTTCTCTTGCTTGTGAGGGAACCACATGGACGCCTCAGGAAGCCACTTCTAGTGAGAGCTGTAACACAGGTGCCTGAGAGCGTCATCGAGCCTCCATTTGCCCACCTGTGACTCAGAACATCAGAGTAGCCTTTTGGGATCCTTTACATTTTTTCCAGTCAAATGATACTGTTCTTGATGTTAATTAGAGCAGCTTAAACAATAAACATATAATTATTTTCACTTTTTTTTTTTGCTGCTGCTGCTGCTCCTGTCTTGATTTCCGCCCCCCCCCCCCCTTTTAGATTACCTAGCAGATGTTTGTGCTACTCAAAGGAATAACATGTAAGAATGTCAGGTAGGTTCACTAGCCTAGAAAGTCACTTAGCTGGACTGCCTGGTATGTAATTAGACAATACTGTAGTCAAGCAAAATTGGTGCATGTAATCATGCAAACATTAAATCTATGGCTCACTCTGATCACTTATTTTCAAGTATTGCTATTTTTTTGCTGTTTAATGCATCTTTCAGAGTCCTCTGTGTATGTCAGCTTAGATTAATTGTTCCTAACTGGCTAAATAATGCTCATTTAGGATCCTGTAGCATACAACATTCTGTCCACATTGGTAGGTGGCTTGTTTGGGCTGTATTATGATTTTGTCACATTAAATACCATAATTTTATCTAATTGCTTGTGAAATTCAGAAGAGAAACGTACTAGTTTACCGTACCAATCTTTTTCATGTACCTTGGGCAGTCTTTACTTCAGCTGTTTGAAAACTAGACACCCTACATTACAGTTAATAGGCACCTTAGGAGATTGGAATTTTCTCGAACATGAGTATCGAAGCTCCACAGCTAAAAACATAAGTATAGCGTTCCCCTTTTGGTGTGTTTCTCTTTCCTAATATAATATAAAATAATTGATGGGAACAGGAAAATCAAAGAACATAAAGATCGTGTGAAAGTACTTGCCACCTTTCAGTGTCATCCCCCAAGGACTCATAGCATGCAGTAACCCCAAGCATCCTGTGGGAATCTTTGAGATGTAGTTACTGTACCTTTTAAGATCTGGAACGTTTTGGATGCAAAATTCAAAAACAGGTTTTTCACTTGAAATCAGCTGCAGTGGAATTGGTTTGATTTAGAACTGAAGAAGGAAGTGAAGCAAGATGAGGCTTGCAGGCTAACTTTTTTTAAATTTTGTTGTTGTTATGCTTTTCTAGTTCAGTCATAGTAATTTAAATTAAAGGCTCGATTTACTGATTTTAGGAGATGTAACCCCCAAAATGTAATCCCTAGAGTGAGTAATTGCTTGTATAAACAGCCACTGACTTTTTTTTTCTGTGTATGCATTAAATCTCTAGTGACTTTGAAGTGAGATGCATTTAAGGGCAAATCAAAGCTTCATTTAGTAGCTGAACCTTCAGATGAAAGCCAATTTCTTAATATGTCAAGATGTTGATTTCCTACCCCTCCCCCCCCCCTCCTGACAGCTTTTCTAGAGTCATGGTTGCAACCTGTGAGCTTCACACTTTTGTTAATGTGACAAGGAAGCAGATTATTAATTTTCTGGTTATGCCTTCTATAAAATGTTGGGTTATTTTACTACTTATAGTTTATATTCTAAATGCCTACTAGAATTTTTCTTTTTATTTACCAGGTTTAGGTAAAACAAAAAGGAAGACAAGTGCACGAGATGCCTCGCCTACCCCTAGTACAGATGCGGAGTACCCATCTAACGGTAGCAGTGCAGACCGGATTTATGATCTTAATATCCCAGCCTACGTTAAATTTGCCTATGTGGCAGAGAGAGAGGATGAACTGTCCCTTGTGAAAGGATCTCGAGTCATTGTTATGGAAAAGTGCAGTGATGGCTGGTGGAGAGGTAGCTACAATGGACAGATTGGCTGGTTTCCTTCAAACTATGTGGTAGAGGAAGTCGAGGAAGCAACTGCAGATTCCCCAAGTTTTCTAAGTTTAAGGAAAGGCGCACCCATGAGTAATGGCCAGAGCATGAAAGTACTTCATGTTGTTCAGACACTGTATCCATTCAGTTCCGTCACAGAAGAAGAGCTCAACTTTGAAAAGGGGGAGACCATGGAAGTCATTGAAAAACCAGAAAATGACCCGGAATGGTGGAAATGTAAAAATTCCCGAGGGCAAATTGGTCTTGTTCCTAAAAACTATGTAGTAATCTTAAATGATGGCCCTACCATTAACGCTTCCCATCCACCTCCGATAAGCTACACTGGGCCATCTTCTACAGGACGGTTTGCTGGAAGAGAGTGGTATTATGGAAATGTTACTCGACATCAAGCAGAATGTGCCCTAAATGAAAGGGGAGCAGAAGGGGACTTCCTTGTTAGAGATAGTGAATCTTCGGTAAGTGACATTGAATACTTGAATTCTTAAAATAATGATGGATTATTAGTAAACAATACTTGTTATGTGATGTCTCAAGTAACTGAGATACTATGTAACTTGATTTACATTAGAACAGTAACTTTTCATTCCAAAAGATCTTAAAGCTCTGAAATTTAGAACACTGGTATATTTGTTATATACAAGAATCTCTTCTCCACTACTGAAATACAGGAGTACTTTTGCTAAAATCAAACCAAAAGCGATTTATAAAGGTGTATTAATAATATAAATTAAAATTAGACATTCTGAAAAAAAGCTAATGTCAAGTCTGAGTGTTCATGGATTCAGTATACTTTTTTATTTGCTTAAATATTTTTAAGTTTAACTTTAGGCTTTAACATAGCTTGTTGAATTAAATTCTCTAAATTTAGAAAAGCGCTTCTTTTTTTAAAAAAAAAGAATTATTCTTTTTTTAAAGAAAAACCTTTTCAATCCCCTTCTAACCCATCTGTAGAGGCCATGCCTGAATCTCACCAAGTTTTCCTAGTTTGGTACAAAACTACTCTCCTCATTGTACTAGAGAGAGAGAGTCTTCCTGCTCCAGACTGAACGTGTCACATTGCTTTTATGTGCTGCTGCACCCTTTCTCTATTGTCATTCTGAATAATTTTGTGATTAGGTTTTTTTTGGGGTGTGTGTGTGTTTTGTTAAAGTGTGAGGGAAGGGCAGCTATTGGGATGGGGTTGAGGGGTTGACCCTAGACACAACTGTACTTCAGAGTAGACAGACTGTCCTGTTACAGTTACTCTGATGCTAGCACTTAAAATAGAGTCAGAAGTCTGCAAAATGTTTTAATGAAGATAAGTCAGGTTGTTTGTGTAGTCATTAAAAGCATGGCTATTTTTACTCAATTATTCTTGAGACAACTCTTCCAGGATTAGTAGAAACATCCACATTAAATGAATCTATTTTTGAATTTACTGTGGAGTGTTAAGTTACTAATGTTACAAGCTGAGATTTCCTGCCACACCTCAATTCTGGCAGTGACCACTACTGCTGAAGGATTGACAATCTAGAGCTAGGCAGAATAGTATCATAGTTGTGCTTTGGGGTTCTTTTTATTTATTTTTGTTTTTAAAATTACATTTGAATAAAATATTCCTTTTTTCTTTTTAATATTGTCTTTGCTACTTTATTCGTAGTAAACCATAACAAGTGCAATCTCAGTATCTATGGGTGATTTCAGACGTGACAGGGCTGGTGGTGGCCCCGTCATGGAATCACCTGGTGATTCCCCGCCAGGATCACACCGGCACGTCCAACAGACATGCCGGCTGGTCCCGGCAGGGAATCGGGGAGGGGGCGCAACGTGCAGCTGCACGGCCTCCCCCCCCCCCCCCCCATGCTCTCTCGCCGCCCGCCTTCCTGGGAGACGGGCGGGCGCTGCGGCCACAGCGCCCGCCCGCATTGACCACGGCCCGGAATCTCGCCGCAGATTATATAAATAATAATCTCAAAGATACCACTCCTCCAAGTTAGAAACCACAAATTTAGTCTCTGAGAAGAGACCAGGAACAAAAATATCAATATTACACCAGTACTTCCTGCTCTGCATGGCTGCCTATAGTCTACCAGGCCTGAGTCAAGGTGTTGGTTCTTACCTATAAAGCCCTTAATTGCCTGGGCCCCACCTACTTGCGTGACCGCCTCATCCTCTGTGTTCTGGATCGGCCCGTGCGGCCTGCCGGGAGCGCCCTTCTTGATGTTCCCTGGGTCGCTCGAGGGGCTATGATAGAGAGGGCGTTCTCGGTGGCCACACTTGGGCTGTGGAACTCCCTCCGGCAGAGACCCAGGTGGTCCCAGACCTTGCCTCCTTTCACCGTTATTGTAAGACTTGGCTGTTCCGCCAGGTCTTTGGTGACGGTGATGGGTAAGGTGGGTGGGGGGTTCATGTTTTTGTGGCACCCCCATTTGATATTTTGTTTGATTATTTATTTGTTTTATAGTTCATTTGTATGTTTTTTTTAAAAAAATTATACGTGTTAGCAGCCTCAAGCTACTGGATGTTGGAGAGGCAAGGTAAAAATACTGTAATTAATAAATAAATAAATAAATAAATAAATATCCAGGTTGCCGAGAAGAACAAATTAGAACAAGCAGCAAGACAGATTTCAACACCAGTGCCGTCTTAGAGCCAGTGCCATCAATAAACTAACTATATAGTACCAGCAGTGTACCTGGCACTGTACAATCAATAGCTATAGATGGGTCCCTATCCCCAAGGGGCTTACAATCTAAGAGACAAGGGAGGGGGAGACAAGGAGAGGCGAACTTAGGGAGAGACGAGTACATTTAGGTTGAGGGAAACTGCTGAAGTTTATGGCTTTGGTCTCTTGTTGGCCAAAGCCCTTCAAGCTACAGTTTTCCCATTTTAACTCTCGTTCTTTGTGGTCAGCCTCTACTGACTGACTGAAGAACAGTTCTTTTTGTGCTCGCATTTTTTGGGAATCTTTGGGCAAAAAGTAATGGGGTTTTTCAGCAAGAGAAAACTGCAAGGTCTATAAATCCGAAGAGGGAGAGAACTGTATGGAAAACCACCCCCTCTCTCTCTAGACTGGAAAGATTTAGGATTGTGAAAGGCAGGTATTCAGCTTCCAGGTTTTATAGAGAACTTAGTTATTTATTTTCTTAGGTCATGGCTATTCTAACAAAGAATTATCACTAAAGTTTCCAGGAGTCTGGCTGTGGTGATATACTGTAGACAAGGCTTAAGCAGTTTCGGGTGCTGTTACATCCGTCAGTATACAGTATAGGTGGGGCTTTAGAGTGGAGCTATACTGATAAAGTTGAAACCGCCCTGTTTTTATTTTTAACCCTCAGACAAGTGAAAAATGCACTGTATTAATCCGGAATTGGGATAAAATAGACCCTAGTTAAGTCACAATTGGGAAAAAAATAAATGTGATTGATTTGAAAATGACTCCAGTTTAACATAAATTTAATTTTTTTTATTAATCATTGTTTGCAGTACAGAGACAATACTAGCACAAAAGGTATTTGGGGTCAGTAGTAGCCCAACAGTCCCATCATTACGGTAGTGGAGGTTGAAGTGACTGGAGATTGAATTGAATGTTTGGGGTGAATATGACCCTGGGTACCATAGGCGCGTAGTGCTTTCATTTTCCCATTCATTACAATTGCAGTCCAGTTTACTCCCAGTACCGTTCCAGTGAAATTCTCAAAAAAATAATAATTTTAAATTACAGTTGGGGGTGGAAGGGGAATGAATCAACACTGGACAACTGACCCCATACTGTTGAGGAATACATGGAATATGAAGTGGTACAGGTTTGCTAAAAAATGTTGAGGGTTTTTAACTCAGTAGATCTGCTACCTTTATTTTTACTCTGACCATCTGCTGTCTTTACAAACAAAATTAACTTGATTTGGATAACTGCAAATTTTAGATCACATTAAAAGAGTTAGGTTCTGTTTTCCCTTCCTGCAGCTCTTCATCAACAGAACTTTCATCTCCTATTGCAGAATTTTAATTCTTAGCAACATCATGCGAACCAATTTTCAGATCCTAAGTTTAGTTTTATGGGCAGCAGTTAAAACAAGCACTTTATGAATTTTGATCTGGAGTCATTGAGAGGTCACAGTCATGCAGTCACAGAATGCCATTTTTGCTGTTCATAGTTGAATTGCACTTTTAGAGCACACAACAGTGCAGTGTATTAGGTTTTCTTTTTATCAACTGTAAGCCACCCTGGGCCATTATGGCAAGGGCAGCATATACGTTTATAAATAAATAAATAAATAAAATCAGGCCTAGCAGCCCAATATACACTAAACTCTGGATGAATGTTCCCCAAATGAGGGCTTTGTATTTAAAACATTCTAAACAGCTTTCAGTTAATTATTTTTAATTAAACACTCGGAGTGCTTTACATATAACTAACACAACTTTTTAATCCTCACAACAACCCTGTGAGGTAGGTTAGGCTGAGAGAATAATGTGAAATCCTGCCACTAATTTTCCTATCTAGCACACTTTTTAAAACCAAAAAAACAACTATCCTGATAAACTGGAGTTAAGGTTGCAAGTACTTAACAGTGCTCTGCTATTTATGCTGCTCCAGAATTGGAGCTCTGAATTTCCAAAATACAAATGTTGGAAAGCCAGCAAATGTAAAATTAAATCCTCTACCTCTTCCTTTCATAAATGGTAGGGTTACAAGAAAGTCCTACTATATACTCATTCCAAGAATGATAGTGTTCTATGTAAAAGAAAACAAACGTTGGAGAAGTAGAAAATGCACTGTTTCCCACACAACTCTAAATCTGCCTTTCTTTGATTCCCTCCTTGAGTGCCCCTTTAGGGAGATCTCCATACCCTACCCTTACCTCCCCCTCATTTATTTTTTTTAATCCAACATGATTGCTCCAGTAGCAAATACTGCTGAGATCACTGATGAAGCACAAGGTCCGTTGGAGTGTACTAACAGGAGCCCTGGGAACTGTGGTGAGCACATAGGTGGAAAAAAGCAGTGCTTGTTAAGAATGCATAAGGTACTGTGGTGTTTCCTCCATTCCTCTTGGCATTCATACAGGAACAGAATTATGGTTGGATAGATAGCAGAAGTCTGTTACCTGGAGACTTTATCACTGGATTTTAGTAAGCTAGCCAAACTAGCTTAAGTGAAAAATGTGGTGTGGGGAAAACCTGCATGCCCATCAGCTCTTTAAGAGCCCCCATTTATCAAAGTTCCCGGTGTTGGTGTGACAATACATACGATTAAGCAAAGCACCAGACTGTAGGTCTGAGCTAGTGCCAAACATCTTCCTGCATCTTCCCTTTATCTGCCTCTCCTGGTTCACCAGCAGCATCAACCTTCCCAGAGCAGGGATTAGTTGTGTGTATGGGATTGCTCCAGAGCCTTTAGAGGTTACTCAGCACCAAACAAGCCAAAACTGCACCTGAACTCTTTAGTCAAGAAGAGAGACCCATCCTGTCTAGGGAAAAGTAAAATAGATTACAAAATGGGGAACCTGAAGCCTAGTAAAATCAAGTGACTTGGCTAAGGCCATTCAAGGAATCTATAGCAGAACCAGTCACTAAGCCCACATCTCCTGAATTCCAGTCCAGTGCATTAACCAGAAGACTACGACATTGGGTGTTGACGGATGTGACAGTGGCCACTGTGGCCCACTTTTTCATGCTTTGGCCCACGAGCCATCAGTATGTCTGTGAAGGGCCTGCCAGATGTTGGTCTGAGATTGTCCTGGGCCATGTTGGCAGCTAACCTGGGCTGTGATCCTGGAGACTTTCCGAGTGGCAACCTGGGCTAGGCTCCATCCCATTGGGGCAGAGTGGGCCGCAGCAGGCTATCACGTCTGTTGTAGCCTGCTGTGACCTGGCCTGGATCAGGTCCACCATGGCCAGCCACCATGGCGGCAGTAATTGTCTGCCTGTAATGGGGGGGAGGGGCATTGGGCACTGTGAGGTCTCCCTACCCTCTCTGGCGGCCCAGCTGCCAGGATGTTTGTTCGGCAACCCAACCTGATCCGGATCGTGTCTGTGGCACTTTTCCTCCCCATGCCGAGTCGGGCCGCCACTGAGCTGGCATCGCTTCTGTTAACCCCCTTTTTTACACACAGATCCATGATAAGAGGTTGCTAGTAAGAGGAAGAGCATTGAGGCTGTAACCCTGTCTCTGAATCTGTTCAGCTGAAAGTCAACTTTTCATCTCACACTTGTTGAGAAGTAATAAGTAGAGCAGAAACAAATTATAGACATCATACTTGTGGATAATAGCTGCATTTTCAGATAGTCCACCAAACACAGGAGCAGATATTCACTACCAAAATTACCACTGCTGGATATCTGTTCTGGCTTTAAAGGGGGGGGGGGGGGAATGAGTGTGTAAATGGCCACTTATTTTGTAAGCAGCTGACAGGAAGGTGGCATGCGTACGCAGAGAGGAGGAACAGAACCTAGGACCCTTGATGTAGCTGCCCCAAAGCAAAGCTACTGAGCTACCCTGGCATTGTGTTTATAAGGCTCTAATCAACAGCTCTTTACGTGAGCAATATACAAAGCCCTTCTCCATCACTTAATTAAAAAGATAGTTTCTCAGATAGCTATGGTAGAGCTTGGAAAAGGAAATAGCTTTCAAGACTGCTTAAGATAAAGGAACAATATATAGGCAATAAAGAATCTACCACACAGGAAAGAATTCCTACAGTGGTGTTGCTGTTGTTTTTTAAAAGAAAATGTATATACCAGAAACTACACCTTCTGCTTACCATAGGGTCCAGAATTGACCTAGGGGTCATGGGTTCTTTTCCTCCCTTTGCAGTGCCCAGGCCGCCTCTCTGTTAGCTGCCCTTGTGTGCGTATGGATGCGTACATGCCCCACGCAGGATTTCCCCCCCTTTTCAAACCCAGAACCAAATATCCAGTGGAGGTAGGATGGATAGCGTGTTGTTTCCATTTCATCAGATATGAAAGAAATTTGGGCAGACTCATCGGATACAATATTCACCCTGGACATTCGTTTCAGCCCTACAAATAAATGCCCCTTTTGTCTGTGTGCTTGTGTAAGCAAAAGCAAGAGTGTATTGAGCTAAAGGGCTAATGTGTCTTATCACTTGCTTATGTGAACAAGCCCTCTCTTTCTTGTTATATGTCCCAGGTGTGGTGGGTATTCTAAACAGTAAGCTTAGCTTGTATACCACAATCTCCAGAAGTTCTGCTTTAAACCTCACGTAAAAGGGGTGTGATAGAGCAAAGAAACAGACCTGTTTTCCTGTTAATTGTCTTTTAAAAAGACCATCTTCTCTTGTAGACTTTCCTCATCCTCTGTGCTGACATTCATGTGTGACTTGCTTTAGGGAAAACCAGCTGTGGTAGATCGAGCCACTTTTATTTTAAAGGATAACATGGCTGAGACGGGTGGATCACATTAGCGTTCTGAGATCTGCTAGATGTTACTGTGCAGTTGCTGTGTGTTCATCTACAAATCTGGTATTGATAAGTTATGAAAAGTGCAGAAATACCAAGAGCAGTCAGTAGGATGTAAAATGGGAACTTAGTCTTCTGGCCTGTTACCCAGTGTGCCATACCCTAGGCTATTGGGTATGTTTGCTTGTTTAAATTGATTATCCTGCCTGATCCCAAGAGCTCAGGGCAGGTTACAACACACAAAATCATATACAATAAATACACGTTGAATAAAATCAGTTATAATCCCTTATCCCAAACCTAATTTCTGCCTGCCACATGCCTGGCCAAATAAAAAATTCTCGCATTTTGTCTGGAAGATGAGCAGGCTCAGGCTTAGATAAATTTCCAGGGTGAGGGGAGGGAGTTCCACAATTGTGGGGCAGCTACCCAGAATGCCTCTTTTCACACCTTACTGTGTAAACGTGACAGGCAGATGGTGCATGCAAGAGTGGATGCATGGCAGTGGTTTTATCAGTGGTTCTGTTGTATGTAGATACTCACGGCCTGAATTTGCTGCTCTGAGTTTAAATGCTAAAAAAAGCATTAGAAAGTCATATTTTATGCATGTCAAGAACTTCTTTACCAAACTATCCCAAATTTGTACTACAGAAATCCATTGAAGGCCTGGAAAACATCTGGATAATATGTGCAGCTATTAGAGCAGTCTGAAATTTGACTTTAAGGTTGTGGAAGTATTTCAGTTTTACTGAAGTGTGGATATATGCTGCCACACAATATTTATTGTGTTAAGCCCAGTTTGTCTCTAGCTCTGAAAAAATCTTCTATCTGGAATCCTATAATCCTTTTAGAAATTACATTAGCCTTTTTATTTCATATGACATCAAGCATATTAAATCAATTTGTTTTTAAAATGCCTTTCTAATGCTTTTCCCTGTGCATTTGCCTTGTGCTATACAGCAGAATTTTTGCTAGGGAAGTATATCAAGACTCATTCAGTCAAAGTACATTATGAGTGTTTTCAAACGTGACAGTACCACGGGTTGCCACGTTTTAATCCATGTGGCCACTGGTGGTGCCGTCACATTTGATCCCACCTGCCAGATGTTTCTGCGGGTGGGAATCAGAACTCTCCTCGGACCATGCTGCCACAGGCCAGGGAAGCCATCACATTTGCAAAGAGTAGAACTGAATGGCCAGTTTTCACAGTGGAGAGATGTAAAGATTGGTGCGCCCCAGGGATCTGTATTGGGACCAGTGTTGTTTAATGTATTCATTAACGATCTGGAAAAGGGCGTTAAGAGTGAGGTGATCAAATTTGCAGATGACTCCAAGTTATTCAAGGTAGTTAAAACATGAGCAGACTGTGAAGAACTGCAACAGGATCTTCCGGGTGCCTGGGCATCTAAATGGCAGATGAGATTTGCAAAGTGATGCACATAGAGAAAAATAATCCAAATTATGAGTACACAATGCTGGGTAGGGTACTAAGCAAGGAGTTACCACTCAGGAAAAGGATCTGGGAGTGATCGTGGGCAGTACACTGAAATTCTCAGCCCAGTATGCAGCAGCAGTCAAAAATCAAGCAGTATGTTAGGAGTTATTCGCCAAGGGATAGAGAATAAAACTGAGGATGTCATAATGCCTCTATACAAATCGATGTTGCAACTGCACCTGGAATATTGTGTGCAGTTCTGGTCACCCCATCTCAAGAAAGACATAGCTGAACTAGAAAAGGTACAAAGAAGGGCAACGAGAATGATAAAGGTTATGGAACAGCTTCCGTACAAAGAGGGGCTTGACAAGCTGGGTCTCTTCAGCTTAGAGAAGAGAAGACTGAGAGGGGACATGATAGAGGTTTATAAAATCTTGAGTGGTGTGGAACGAGTTGATAGGGAATGGTTATTTACCCTCTCAAATAGTACTAGAACTAGGGGACACTCCATGAAACTAGCTGCTGCCTGATTTAAAACAAATAAAAGGAAGTACTTTTTTACTCAACACATAATTAACTCATAGAATTTGTTGCCAGAGGACGTTGTCAAGGCCAGTAGTATAGCTATTAACCAAGTAGCTTATGGGATGAACTTATTACTGTCGGGAGCTGGAAGTGAACAATGGGGAATGGATTGCCCATTGTGACTGTTGGTTCTTTTCCTATGTGATCGAGATTGGCCACTGTTGGAGGACAAGTTGATGGGCCATTGGTCTGACTCAGTGTGGCACTACTTGTGTTCTTATGGCCTGCTCTACCTGACTCTGGTCCGGGGCTGGAGCTTTTCTGAGTGGGCAGGCATGGCGGCCTCATAGGCTGTCATACCTGCCCATCAGGGGCGATTGCTGGGCTGCGCTTTCAGTACGGGGGCAGGGCTGTGCAGACCACGTCTGCACGTTGCCCTGCCCGCTCCCCTGCTCGGACCACTGGCATGTCTGTTCGGTGGCTGGGCCAGATCCTGCCCGGGGTGAGGGCCCTTGCCCCAAGCAGGATTAAAGCGTAGCAGCACATGGTGCCGTCACATTTAAAAACACCCTATGTTAGCATCCAGGTGTAAGTCAGTGATGCCTTCCAAAATGTATTGGGTGTAATTTGCTTAACATTGCAATAAAGTACTGTTGTCATTACTATATGCAAAGTTTTTAAGTTTAGGCTTTTTGAATTGAAAGCTCTGTCTCTTTGATGCTGGTATAAAGAGAAAAAACAGATGAATGTTCTTGGTTTTGTCCTACTTCAAACCTCTTTAAAGGGAAATTAATATTAAAGGGAATATTTGGGCATGTGTATAAATCTGCTTAGTAAACGTTTAGGACTTTTATTTTGATTTAAAGGAGTATTGCAAAAACATTGCAAATTCCATCATCATCCTCAGTCGTTCCTTTTATGCTACAGCACATTTAATTTTTTTTATATGCTTCATAAACACCGGAAATTATTTGATAAACTAGCATGTAAACATAATGATAGCAGAGAATGTGACTGAAGAAACATGTCATCTTTACCAAGTTTCTTATAGAGATGAGATTATAAAACTAATTAAAATTATTTAGTTGTTTTAAAATCTTTTGTTTTAGTGGCCAGCCTTCATAGCACCTCTCCATTTCCCTATACTACCATCTGTTCTCATTCCATTATGGTGAATGGCTCTATGCAGAACCCCAGAGGCCAAACATAGAACTTGCAACCTTCAAACTTGCGTTATGTTCCTAAATTTCTGTATTTGCACGACCCTTTTTTGAGGCTGAAATATAATCAGATGACCTCAGACAGCAAGTATTAGCCAGGGTTGTGACTCAATTTGCAGGTGGCACAACCCTATTTGGGGTCCTGGCCCACTGTTTAGGAACTTCTATACTATGTAATAAAAGCAACCAAACAGCTGAAACAGAACATTTCTGTGTGCTGCATACCATGCTGTATAATGAGCTGTAATGGTTTTGGGGTGTTTTTTCTCACTCTGAATTAAGTAAACCAGTTGTTCAGAAAAAAAACTGGGGAAAATAAGTTTCCTCCAGTGCAGCCTTGAACTTTCTGTGGAATCAATTCAGATTGCATTTACCCTAACAGATGAAACGTTGGATTCTTTACATGTACTCATGCTATCGCAGTCCTTCTCTGCTCCTCTTTTTCCCGGTCCAGCAATGTTGCAGATGGAAGAGGGAGGCTTCGGCGCTTGAGACAAGTGAAGGATATGCTGTTAACTCATCAAGAAATTAGGGGCTTTATGTAGGAATTACTAGGCAACATTTTGTGGCATTTGTTCTGCAGGAGACTAGACTAGATGATCTTACAAGAAGAAACAGAAGTACCTTCCGGATCCCAAACTCTACAGGTTATTAATGAGCCTGGAGGTGAGGGATGTCAGGAGGTGGAAGAGTTTATAGAACATGGGCAGGTTTATGTGTGTTTGAGGAGTGTTGGAAAGGGGTAATTTATTCAAGCCTTAGGGTGGTGTGGTAGGAAAGAGTGCAGAGGCTAAGTGGTCCTGAGTTGTGGGGAGGCAGAGGTAAGAAGAGGAGAGTGTCACAACCTCAGTAAAGGGAAGTGGAAAGGAATGGGGTTCTGAGTCAGGAGGAGAAAGATAGATGAGATTGGCAGGAAGGGGGACAAGGGAGAGTGAATTCATTTGGTGAAGGAGGAACTATGGCTGAATTAATAGTTTTGTGATAGACACAATGGAGGGAGGTGATAGGGGAAGACGTAGATTGGAGGCAGAGAAACTGGATGCTGGAGAGAGCAAGAAAGGGTCACAGAAAATGGAATGTTTTATTCCAATCTGTGCTTTATTGTAAAGTGTTCCCAGCTTTCATACCGAAAGGGGAAATTGAAAAAGTGTGTTCTTTTTATTGCTGGTGTCCCAGTATTTTTTTTTTTTTAAAAACATCATCAATCTGAAGCAAAGGATGGGAAAGGGTAGAAGCATTTATTACAAATAGCCTGATAATTCTATTCATTTATTTGGTGTGCCAATCTCCTGTCTTCTACATGGACTGCTGTTTAAACCTCAGGAATTCTACCAGTTTTAAACACTGTATCTGGACTGATGAGCTACAAATGTGTGTGTGTGGGGCTAATCTTCAGTCTTAAGGATTTACACTTAGCCTGATTTTAATTCCTTGCCATTCTGCTGGCAGACACATACTCCCAGGCTCCCTGCCATGATGCTGTGTTGTGGAACTCCTGGTGCAGAATTGCTGAACAATCCTATGGGTTGTAGGGACTTAAATGTGCCTTTAAGAGCTGTATGTATCTTCTGAGGTTTAAGCACATAAAAGATTGTATTCAGAAGCATCCAAATATAGCAGCTAAGTCAATTGGGAAAAGGGGGAAGAAAATCTGCCAGTTAAAGCAAAATGGCCTAAAAATAAGTAATACAAAATAAGAATAAACAGGTTTGTAACTGGGCCAAGGAGGACAGCAGGGAACCGTTTTACGCTGTGCTCAATTCACACGCCATAGGATAGTAAAGCCAAGTTTAAAAGGCAACCATTTATAGGGTTTGGTTTTGTTTTTTACAGGCTTTAAACATTTTGGGTGCAGTTCTGGTTGGAGTTAATAGCTCAGCTTCCATTAATTTTAATGGGCAAGGCTCGTCCCCTTTAGTTGGATAATTTCAGTGGAAAACAACCAGAATAAATAAAAATCCAATGACTTTTACAGTGTCTTCATGTTTCCTGTGTAATTAATTTGAGGCCAAAAGAGGCTTCAGGTTTTTTTGCAACAGCTGTTCAAACTGTTCTTTGTACTGGATGATGGTGCTCTCAAGAGAATTAGTAAGACCTTCCCACATTTTTGAGACTGTGAGATCACCAAAAGGATGCAACTTTTGTAGCATGGCAGAGAGGGAAAGGAGCAGTGCAAAACTATTGTACTTCAACACAAACTAAATTAGCAACTTTAAAGATTAAAACAAATATATAACCAATCTGATGTCAGGTGCTTTTTTGGAATGTAGACATGTCAATAAGAACTGTATTCCAAGTAACAGGAATAGGATTCCTATATGGGAATAGTGTGCTGATGCACTGCAGCTCATGTATGACTGCATTCACACGGAAGTAAGCAAAGGCCAGTAGCTAGGGCAGGAGGCATGGTTTCTGTCTGCAGGTGTTAAGAGAGCTTGCTGCCTCACCTCACCACTCTTTATTTTTTGTAAAGTAATAAGGTGGTTGCCTACTTTTTGTAGAGAGACTTCTGCACCCGAGAACATAACACTTCAGTGTGAGAGAGAGAGCAAGAGCACCTGGTCCCCACAAGTTGTTTTCTTTTATACAAGTGTTTTTATAGCTTTTCCTAGCCCTCCATTTGCACGTCTTGCATCTTAGTGAGGATTTTTTCCATTCCTGTTTTAAAAAAAAATAAGTTTAGCATAGGGCTTATCAAGATACTAATCTGTTATTTTAGCAGCAACGTTATTTAAACTTTGAAGGGTTTATTTCTCTGTTACCTAAGCTGAATATAGCCCTATTAAGAGCTTGTGCCCTAGGAACCTGGGTTGTAGTGTAACATGTGCCCAGTCTCTTGTCGCCGCTCCCCGAAATGAGACACAGAGGCATTATTTGGGTTGTAAAACATTTCCCTGTCAGTGGGGCCGTCGTTATGTTCCGAGGTCTCGACGTGCCTCCTCCTGACCGCTGGGGGATCATCCACCTGTGCGGGGACAAAAACTTCCTGGGCGGAGGAGCCCGCTGCCTGCCCACTTGGGCCTCCATGTTGACTGGGCAGAGCAGGTGGCATGCCCTGGTGGTAATGCTGCATCCATCCCGGGACCCCATAGGGATCCCTTACCTGCCCCATCGGGGCTGCCCCCATGAAGGCAGTCCTCCCTCCTTCGGCATAAAGGACCTGTAATAATGGGACCATGTTTGTCCCTTGGACTGCGTACCCTTCATCCAACCTTTGGGGAGAGAGGGGTCTCTCTTGAGAGACCAAGACAATTGCTGGGGGAGGGGGGTGTATCCCCTTTGGTCTGGGCTTTTTCCCATCCTATCCTGGGGTCTTGGGGGACTGGGGTGCACGTGTTCCCCTTCCCTATATCTGGCCGGTCTGGATGCCACCCTCCCACTCCGCCTCGTCGCCGTGGGCAGAGGCTGGGCACCCTGTCTGCTCGGACCCTGATCGGCATTGCTGTCCTGATCGGGACCTACCCCTGTCTCGTGGCACACCATGCCCCTTGCCTCCCCAGTCCTACCTTGTTGGGAGACTTCAGTCTCCTTGTCCCTGGCCAGGTTGCGAGCCCTTAATTGGGCCTCGCGTTGCTGGAGCAGGGCAAACATCTGCACACGTGGAGGAGGGCTCCCCCTCCCTGCCTCATCTTCGGCCCCACGTGCCTCCTCCTCCTCTCGGGTCTGTCTGCTCTGAGCCGCGGGAGCCTTCTTCTTTCCCGCTGCTGCGTTTCCTTTCCTCTGTCCCATGGCAGTTTTTGTTTGTTTTTTTGAAAGCCCGAGATATCAGCAGCAAGGATTCTTGTTTCTAATTCTGGTGGCTATCACCCCTGCAGTGGCGCGGCTTTCGGCCACACCCGGGAGTCAACCCCTCCTACAGGGGGCGGGGCTCCCGATCCACCACAACGCGCTCAGGCGACTGCGTTACGGGCTGGTTGCTAGGCAACTCCTCTGAGGTGGGGAAAGCTGGTCACAGCTTTCCCGCTGCGGCGCCTCCTCTGCGTCTCCCGGCTGGGCGGAGGCGCAACAATTGTCCCATCGCCGCCATTAGGCGGCGAAGTGGACTTGGCAGAGTTTTGCAGTTGTGGATCTCTCTTGCGGAATCACCCCTTATTTGGAATATGAGCTTTTAAAACCATGGTAGGCATAACTTTGAAGTTGTGGTCTGGTGGTTAAGTTGCTATCTTTCTGCAGAGTGCCTGGAACCATCTCTCCATGCAAACCAATGGACTCTGCCATACTAATGGAATTTGGCATTTTGCTGGAAGCAAGGGAAGGTAATTGGATTAAAGTTTGTGTTGTCTCCACTCTTATAGCTAGGGCTGGAGTACATTTGGCAGCTCTGATGGGGAGAGAGCCAAAAGTGTAGGCTGTTTGGAGGGCAAGCCTGTAGCTGGGAGCCAAGGAGATGGGGAGAGTTTCAGTATACCATTTCTGGCACACATGGGAGGACAGTGTGTCCAGGCTAGGCCAGGCTGATTGGCCTGGAGGAACCAAACCCTAGAGTGTGGAACCAGAGTGCCCAGATTGCATAGTGGGGAAAAAAGCATCCGTAAGTAGAGCAGCTGTTGAAAATAATTGCCAATGAAGTTTCCATCAGTGAGGATTTTCACTTGAGTTAGTGTTCTGTCTCTTAATATGGGAGTAGCAGTCTCTTAATTTGGAAAATGGGAATGGAGGGTGTCTTCATGTTGATGGGATAAATTAACGTTGCTGTGGAATCCTTGCTGCAGAAATTGGTAGTAGGAAGTTGCCAAATCCCCCTTTTAAGCAAAAGGAGCATTTATTTTTAAAATAATGGTGCCACACTAGACTACAGGAAGTGCCAAACCCCCATTTAAAGCAAGAGACCAGATCACAGTTAAGTCCTGATCTTGTGCGACTGCCCTTGATGACTGTTCAGAAGCTGCAGTTGGTGTAGAATGTTGCGGCTTAGCTCCTTTCGAGCTGCCGGGAGCACATTACACCGGTGCTCCGAAGTCTGCACTAGCTTCCTGTAGCTTTCTGAGCACAATTCAGGGTGCTGGATTTGACCTTTAAAGACCTTTAACAGTCTGGGCCCCATATATTTGAGAGACCGCCTGTCCTTCCATGGCACACTGTGGCCCCTGCAATCGGCCGGGAGCACCTCCCTGTGGGTGCCATCTGTTTGTTTTCTTTGTACAACAAGTGCTCAAAGGGAGGCTTTGCTGTCCCAATGCTGTGGAACTCCCTCCTCCCAAAGATTCATTTGAGCCCAAGTCGGGCGTCTTCTGGAGGTGGTGTAAGACTTTTTGAAAAGGTATGGGGAGGTGGGGTTGGTGTAGGGGGGTAAGGGGGTTTGAATGTGGGAAATGAAAAGGTGGTATTGGGTGAGTCTTGGGGTTATGTTTGTATTTTAATGTTTCCATTTTTATATTTTTTTGGTTTATTTTGTAAGCTGCCCCTGAGCCTTTCAGAGGGAAAGGTGGGAGAGAAGTTTAAATAAATAAATAAATGTGATGGGGCTGAGCTGGGCATTGAGAGAGTAACACTGCCGTGAATGAGGATTTGTTATCCACTTAATTCCAGTGGCCTGAAGTGCCAGGATACTTGCATGTGTGTAACTTTTCACACCGTGTGAATGAGGATTTTGCCTATATTGATAATAAAATGGTGGCTTTTCACTACCCAACCTCTTACCTAAATGAGCAACAGAAGAAAGTATAAACTATACTTACCGAGTTCTTGAGTGGTTAATAATAAACCACTGAGAATTAATAGTAATGTTTATCTTCTCTGGATCAAAGTAAATGGCACTGCATTCCTAGCTTATAGTTAATAAATCTATGTTTTGCTGTCTGGAGCACTGGCAGGTTGCTGTGAGCAGAAGGAAAGATTCTACCTACGCACCATGTTGTACCAAGCTCCTGTTTTCTTTAGCATTATGCAACAAAACAACCCTAGTCCTGGTACACTGGAAAAGTTATCAGATATCATAAATGGAATCCAGGAGAAAATTTAGTAGTGCTGGGGGAGGGGGGTTAGTTGGTCACTTTGTCCAGTCATGGACAAAGTGACCAACTAACCCCCCTCCCCCAGCACTACTAAATTTTCTCCTGGATTCCATTTATGATATCTGATAACTTTTCCAGTGTACCAGGACTAGGGTTGTTTTGTTGCATAATGCTAAAGAAAACAGGAGCTTGGTACAACATGGTGCGTAGGTAGAATCTTTCCTTCTGCTCACAGCAACCTGCCAGTGCTCTATTTCAGACAGCAAAACATAGATTTATTAACTATAAGCTAGGAATGCTGTGCCATTTACTTTGATCCAGAGAAGATAAACATTACTATTAATTCTCAGTGGTTTATTATTAACCACTCAAGAACTCGGTAAGTATAGTTTATACTTTCTTCTGTTGCTCATTTAGGTAAGAGGTTGGGTAGTGAAAAGCCACCATTTTATTATCAATAGGCAAAATCCTCATTCACACGGAGTGAAAAGTTACACACATGCAAGTATCCTGGCACTTCAGGCCACTGGAATTAAGTGGATAACAAATCCTCATTCACGGCAGTGTTACTCTCTCAATGCCCAGCTCAGCCCCTTCACATTTATTTATTTATTTAAACTTCTCTCCCACCTTTCCCTCTGAAAGGCTCAGGGGCAGCTTACAAAATAAACCAAAAAAATATAAAAATGGAAACATTAAAATACAAACATAACCCCAAGACTCACCCAATACCACCTTTTCATTTCCCACATTCAAACCCCCTTACCCCCCTACACCAACCCCACCCCCCCATACCTTTTCAAAAAGTCTTACACCACCTTCAGAAGACGCCCAACTTGGGCTCAAATGAATTTAGGGTGATTGAGGCAGTACGTTTGCAACCTGTGTCCTGTACTATTTCTTAAAATCAAAGTAAAATAAGGAGGGGTGTTGGTTCTCCCATTCAGGGCTATGAAGCTAAAGGGTGAAAGGTTTTTTCTTTTGCAACATAGAGCTAGAAAGGCCCTCTAGTGGTCATAATTTTTAAAATCATATGAGATTTTATTCTTCTCTTCCACACGCCACACAAGCAATAATGTGATAAAAATTAATTTCTTCAGGCAGGGGTTTTATTTAGCAGTTATGACAGGCACTTCTGGACATTCTTCTGCTGTTAGCTTGAGCCAGTGACTTTTTTCACTGTTTGCAACATAGCCTTGTAATTCGTAACTTCCATCTGTGTAGTTTGGAATTTTTTGCTTAACAGAATGTACTGATGATGGTGGTAATTATTGTCTGAAGAACATACAGTTGCTGGGTTTTTGTTATTTTGTTTTTGTTTTTATAAATGGCTAAAGCACTAAACAAGGCAGCTTGCCTTTTTAAACAACCAATTTGTGTTCTGTCTTTGATCAGTTTGTCTCTTTTTTTTTCTTCCTCTTCACAGCCCAGTGACTTCTCGGTATCTTTAAAGGCATCAGGGAAGAACAAACATTTCAAGGTGCAGCTCGTGGACAATGTCTATTGCATTGGGCAGCGTCGGTTTAATACTATGGATGAATTGGTGGAACACTACAAAAAGGCTCCCATCTTCACCAGTGAACACGGGGAAAAGTTATATCTTGTGAAAGCACTTCAGTGACGTTGAAGATGGACTAGGCCTCCTTGGCCTCTTATAACTTCCAAGCCTTAGGTCCTGAATTCACTTTTATAAAGCAGAGCAGTCGACAGCAGTCTGAAACAGTCTTAAAGAATGGGCTTTTTCTAAAGTGTTTGCTCTGTTGATTATTGTCCTTTTTTGTTTGCCTGTTTTGTCTTTTCAGTTCTGTTAATCTCAGTTCACTTCCCCTCAGGTTGAGAATTTCACTGAAGTGGCCATTGTAAGCACTCACTTCCATGCCTGAGTTCTAAACTCCCCTCTTCTGTGTACGTTTACATACTTAGTTCAGATAAATGAGGGGGGTTTTCAATTCAAAAACAGTGTTAAATTGTTCAAGTTGCTCACGCTGGCAGAACTCTTCATCAAGAGACATCGGGCACAGTTTGAATGCACTGAAGCTGCAGCTAATTAAGTGAAATATAGTAGACATAACAGTTTTTGGCTGTGAGTTCTGTAGCTATTTTGCTTACCAAGTAGTATATTACAAAAATTCCTAGTTTCTAGAAGCACTCTTTACACTGTACTCTGCTATTACATTGCCTCTTTGACTCTTTGTAAGGATTACACTAATTAAATCATTTTGTAATAGTACTTCTTAAACTACTATGGTAAGATTGTAGTAAAAGAAATCTATCTAGTGTATTTTGACATGTAATTGCGACAGAGAGAAATTTCATTGAAAGTTGATTACTAGAGAAAGAATCATTTGAATTGTAAAGATTGAATGTTTTGGTAATCTACAACCAAATGTGCCATCCACATAATGCTTTCTCCTCTTGCCCTTCTGCTTGTTTGAATTAAACAATTATGTATTTAATTCTTAAAGTAATATGTATCTGTAGCTGATTGTTGACACTAATACAGAAGAGTAATTAAAAAAACTGATAATGGGTGGGTGGGGCTACCAACACACTCTCTCTTCTCTTTATATATATATATATATATATATATATATATATATATATATATATATATATATAAGATGCTGTGATTGTTAGTAAGAGACACACAGAATGTTTATGAAGAAAATGCATTTTCTCTTTTCTTTACATTTAAACTCGTTTATGGTTTAAATATACAGTCTTGAGATGGCACATTGCTGAGACTGAAGAAGGAATCTTGAGATCCCAAAATCTTGCATACCCAGTTTTTTGGATATTGTAATAAAAAAAAAAGGTATTATGTCAAGAAGGAGTATTGGATTTATCCTTGGGTAACAACCCTGGTTTGTGTTTTAGCAAAATTAAATAGTGTAAATACTAAATTTGAGGAGAGTGGAATTCGTATGGTTTTCAGAAGAAACAATTTGAAGCAATACTTTCTAGGTGATGCCTATATTCTGTAATCTTTTCCATTTTAGTTACAATGATAAGAAAATTCATAAGCAACATTAATAGAACTTCAAAAGGAAGCTATTGCTTGGTGCTTTGCCTTTCATTTTGTTTGTCAGGTTTTCTGTCATGGAAATCTGATGCCTTACCCACGCTGGGATTTCATCCCTCAATATAGCTATGCCCGGTGCAAAGCAGCCTACTGTAAACGTGTTTTGCATCAATGCTGTATGAATTGCACTGGTGTAAGTCAAGTCTGCAGTTGGTGGCATTGGCAGTGGCTGAAATCCCGGGTCATAGAAGTCTTGGGAGTAAGATACCTCATTAGAAATGTTACAAACCTATGTTTATCTTCTTTTCATTCTCACTACAACACTTGTGATTGTCTTTCAATTAAATAACTTTGTGGTGGTGTTGGTTAGAATGATCCAGATCATTATAGTCACATTGCCATCCTAGAGAGTCCGAGGGTAATTTCAGACTTTACGAAATCACTGCTTATCACAGTGAATCCCAGTGGATTCCGTGTGGTGGCAGCAATCACGTTAACGTCTGTGTGATCCCCGCCAGATGTTCACTATGGTGAATTTCTGGCGGGGATCAAAGCTAGCCATGGTTCTGGACCTCCGGCTGGCCGGAGGTCCAGAACTGTGGTTAGATTGGCCACGATCCGTGATGGGCCAGAAGTAACGTCTGTTACCTTGGCCCATCACAGAGCGTAGCCCCGACCACGGTACGGGATCAGGCGGGCAGCCATGGGAACGCGGAGGGGTGGGTGGACTGTGTGGCCACACGTCATGCCGCGCAGCCCCGCCCCTGCCGAGATTCCCCAGTGTGATGGAGCCGGCACATCTAAAGGATGGCCGGCTTCATCATGTACCGGGATCTGAGAGAGATCCTGGTCCAGGATTCAGTGGGCCAAACGGCCTGTCATGTCTAAAATTACCCTGAGTGAAGAACAGATGCTGCCATCTGTTAAGGACAAATATTTCCATACAGGATCAGACTTGTGGTCCTTACTTTCCAATGCCTTGTCTGTTGGCCAGTGCCAAAAACGTAATGTTGGAAGAAAGCCCACAGATGTAATTTGTTTGTCTGCAGGAGAATTTCTCCTCATCCTTTGCCAGACATGGAAACCACATGAATAGCATGCTATCTCATCTTCAAAATAATGTTAGCACCTGCAGTATAACTGTGAATGGTCTCATGCATATGAATGTCTCATCAACTGAGCTCTTGGCCTCAGTGTGGCAATGAATTCCAGAAGTTAATCATATGCTAGTTGAGAGAGCATCTTTTAAAATGAGTTGCCCTTCAGTTTCACTGAATGTCTGAGAGAGAATAAAATGGTATACGAGGCACTTCTATATTAAGATATGTTTTAAATTAATCTACCTTGTCTTCTCTTGTTCAGTTTTCCGCTTTGAACAGTCCCAATGGTTCTGGATCCAAGAATCTTCCTATGCTATGCCTGCATTTTCCTTGCTCTTCTCTGGTCTCTTATTATTTGTACTGTTTCTTTTGAGATTGGGAGATTAAACTGAGCAGCCCTTCCAGGACGGTGTGGTACCAAAGAATTAAATAATAATATTTGTTTTCTACTTCTTTTCTTACATACCCTAGCATTTTGTTTTCCTTTTTGGCTGCTACTGCTCATTGAGCAGTGTTTTCTTCATCAAGCTGTTGACAATAAGAGACTGGTCTTTTTCTTGAGTGGTTACAGTTAATTTATAATGTAGAAAATGTGTTTGAGTAGTTCAAATTATGCCTTGTAGCGGGCATTAGTTTGTTTGTCAACACTGCATTTAATCACCATGTGGATCATTCAGTGAGCTTTATTAGGCCCCTCTGGAGTTCCTCTTAGTCGTCTTTATTCTTTACTAATCTAAACAATTGTAAACTTTGCAAGTTTATAGATTAGAAAGGCAGGCTTTTCCTTGACAGAAGTTGTGCAGGACTGTCTAGATCTACATCATTTATTTAGGTGTATTAGGATTTTATATTTAATAATTTCTATCAGTTTTCCTAATACTGATATATAATTGGGAGAGGTTGACTTTCCTTTTTGAGTACCACACATTTTTGCGGCTGTTAAAGTATATTGCAGTAGCTTAATTGAAACTACTGTGCTATCTTGACTCTAGGATCCTTTTTTGCCTAGTTTCTAACCTTTTCTAAACGTTAATGTTATAGTATAGCGCTATGCCTTATGTGATCCTTTCCCGAGAATATTGAATTTTATTCTATTGTGGTCACTAGTACAGTGAATCCACAGTTGTTTAGCTCTCAAACTGTCCCCTGTGTGTTAGCTAGAACTTGATTGAGTATAGCCTCTATTCTTGTGGTCTCTAGCTTCTGCAGGAAACAAATTGTTAAAGGTATAGGACACTGCTTCTCTAAATTTATTGTTCTTTGATACCTTGTGGGCACAGATGGTGGCGGCCACCCCTTGTTGTTTTGCTAGACTTAGCTGCCTCCCTCAACGTCTGTTTCCTGAACAAGGGAACAGATGTGTAACGCTACCAATATATTTTGTATTCTTCTGACTTCAATTGGAATTGTCTTGGGACAGATTCTGGTGACTGGCCCTCAACACTCTGGGTTAGTTTCTACGGAATCCCTATGCCTGATGCTGCCTCTGCATCTCTTTGCCCTAATCACTTCAACCTGCATTTCTCTACTGATTTTTCACCATTCTCCCATGATGTTTATTTGGCCAGTTTCTTCCTACCCTCGTTAGTATCAGTACATTAATTAGTCCATTAGTATTTAGTATTGGTATTTAATACTAATTAATCAACTAATTAGTATTTAGACATTTTATAGTAGCTTTTACTTTGTGCCTATTTAACATGGCTGCCTGATATCCTGTTTTTGAGTGCACTTTTGCAATCTCAAATTGTTTGTCTTCAAGTCCAATGGTAATTTCTGCCCTAGCTTGTATTATCAAACACTAACTTCCCTTTATAGTACTGATAAGTCCCAATAGATATACAAAATGGGTGTCGATCAGTATCTTTGCCATTCTTCAGTTCCTGGTAATTCCAGCCAAACCTGTTGTCTTTCTGGGGCAGCAGCCAAGTTTCATTTTAATACAGGTTCAGCACATCTTTTGTATGCACACAAATGTTTGAGTGCCTAATAAGTAGCACTCGGTTCTCTTTCTGCCATCTTCTCACCCCTGCTTTAAGAATGCAACTATGGACCTAGACGTCTTTCAGTGAAAGGTAGAATAGAAGTCCTGTACTTATAGCTTATTCTTAGTGATGTAACTTGAGGTCAAAAGCAGCGCTATATCACATTCTGTTGTTGGCATCAATCAATAGTGTACTACAGTTAGGGTGGCTCTTCGCAAGCTGTGGTCGGCTCAATCCCTGTGTGCTCCATGGCAGGCAACTGCGGCTGCCACACTTCAGGGTCAGCTCAGGAAGCAGGACAGACGGTTGCTTGAGCGGGTGCCCTACCCTGCATCCTCCCCCGGCCATGACGTGGCTGCTCAGAACTGGAATTAGCGTCTGCCACTCACAGCCCCCTCCGTGGACCTCGCCGCATGGCAGGGCAGATAGAGACCGGGCACGTGCGCAGCAGTGCGCTACCATGCCTGCCTTACACCACTTTGGGTAAGGCTGCTATGCGCTTTCAGCCTTTTTCCAAAGATGTAGCAGCCAGCTGCCCGCCCTGCCACATGTTGGGGTGAACATCTGCAGCTGCCAGGCACATGATGTACTGAATCGTGTGGCTAGGCTGCCTGAGGTGGGGTAAGGCTTCCCAAGGTGCGCTAAGTGCATCATGTGGCTGAACCCTTAGATTCTACTCAACACTTGCTAGAGGTTTCTTGTATTATCTGAATACTGGCACTTTCACAGCCAGGGCATCAATCCATTCCCTTGGTCAGCACCTACTCAGTTCTCGATATTCCTAATGACCAAATTTGCGCTTTCTCTCCTGTCGTCTCGTGTCTTGCAGCTGCGTTGCTGTGTCTTCATGTGAGCGCCTGTGAACGTGAGGAATTATCACATCAGTCTTGCCAATAATATTGGCCATCTCTAGTGTGAGAATCTAGGATTCAGAGATGTTTAGTAGGGCTCTTGTTGTGAAATGTTCTTAGTTTACTTGAGTTCGCAGACTGGTGATGGATAAAAGAGAGTGTAGTACTAAAACAGATATAGGAAAGTCATTGAACTTTTCCACTTCTTTTCTCCTACTCAGGTGTGCCTTATGGGAGTTGAGAGTATGCTCTTGAGGCCATGTGTACATAATTGGTCTCTTTGCTCAAATCTGCCAGCAATTTCTCTCTAGCTATTTGGACAATTGGTTGTGGGTTTACGCTGAAAAAGTACAATCAAAACAATATTTAAGAAGAGATTTTTACACAAGAAATACTCAATGATTACAAAGTTTAAAAACGTTGATAGTGTCTAGCACACATTAAAGATATCCCACACTCGCAAGTAGCTCATCCACAGAAGAAAAGAGCTTTAAAGTGGATATTTTGATACCATTGAAGTAAAAACATTTTGGAAATACCAATAAATTACCTTAATCCTAAAACTGAACTAGAGTTCATCCCAAAATAAACACCTAAAAGTGGATATCCTGGTGATGACTTTTTGGTTTATGGACTCACAACCATACTTTGTGAAGCAAAGGACACTAACTGGCTACGGGTATTGACTTTTGGTTACTACTGAGCTAGACAGATAGGATATCTGTAGAATGATCAACCCCTGAGCCATCCAGTGTTTACGCTTTTGTTAATGTGGACAAGATTATATGTATAAATGAGCTTATTGTTGAAAATTGCTGTCTGTACTATCCACTGATATGCTGTAACTGTTTTCTTACTCTAGTGGGATAAGATGACTGCTTTTTAAGTGGAATGCTAAAATATTTACACTTACCACTTTACTATGTTTATTATCGGTGGCAAAAACATTTAAGGCAACTGAAAGATTGATTAGCATAAATGATAACAATAGGAATTGTGAATTTTATACTATTGGATGTCTTTAGTAATGATTTTTTCTATGGAAGTTCAACGGTTGTTGTTTTTTTCCTCCAGTGCACAATTATTATAGCAATATTACATCTATTAAATTACAAAAGAGTGAAAGATTTCAATTTGAAAAAGGCCACAGGTGTCCAATCTCATTCTGATTGCTGGGTATACTCTGTGCAATGGGCTTTTCGAGAACAAGTTACGCAGTTGTGCACTTGTCGTTCTAGAGGTCTGAATTTTACTGTTGGCAAGAGTTCTGGTTTGCTTAGTAGGTCAGGTGCACCACACTATAACAAATGGCTAATATTGTGCAGACTTATATAAAAAGAGGACAACTGCAAAAGCACTAGCTTAATATCCTTAGAGGGCTAATAGAGCCAGAAGGTGTGTATATATAGGTATGACTTTAAAATGTCAAAACAAACACTCTACATTTCAGAGATTTAGAAACACAAATACTCATTGAGTTTTTAAAAAAAACAAAATCAGTCATTAATAATTTCAAACACTACACCAGGCCCAGTCTCATCTTAATTGTTGTGATTTTTACAATCACATTTTTCTTAAGTTTTAAATACTTTTTCCCTCTTTGTTTTTTGAGAGACCCAAGCAGACAAAAGTGGAAACTATACCAAGAGAACAGTGAAACTGATTGTTTTTCATTAAGTAAACAAATAGACTTGTTTTCAGCTTATTAATTATTATTATTTTATTATTATTGTAGTCTTAGATGGTGAACTTTAACCTTTTCAGATAAAAACAAGTACATAATATATGAAAATAAAAAACCAAATATACCCATCCCTGGACTACCAAAAGCCTGCCTAAGCAAAAATGTGAATTTTGGGGAGGATACTATCCCCAGCACTGAACATCCCAAATCATTGAGGCTATTATTATAGGAAACAAAAGTTGTAGGTAAGAAATAGAATGTTTTTCTGTTTGCTTTAGTATGTTTTTTGTGGCCATTATTTTAGCACTTGATATGGTGAAAATTTGTTTGCAGTTTCAGAAAGTGGTTGGCAAATGAGGCTATCAGATTGTAAATCTGTTGTTGTTGTGATGTTGCAGCAGTGGGAGCGAGATAGATCTATACTTCGGGTTTAAACAAGACCACAACTATATTAGGTGACTGAGCATCTGGGGCTCCCCCAGCCATAAATGTCAAAGATACAAGAACTCCAAAGCATGACCTGCTCTGGTCTATGGCTGGCCCATGCATGACTATCCTGCCATTCTGTGATGGTGATAAGTACCTACTGGCGTGGCTACTGTGCCAATGAAGTGGGTGTGACAACCCAGTGCCGTAAAGTTCTGAATAAGACCTGTGTCCCAAGTGCTTCCCAGCTATGGACCTTGAGGAACTTCAACCAGTTTGCAATTTCTTAAGAAAGCTCCCCTTAAGGAAACAATCCTGCCCTGCCAAATATCTAGAGTCCTGCCAACAGCTGTGACAACAGAACTCATAATCAGGGAGCAATGGGGAAAACACAGGGATTCCCTGCTTACAATTGTTCATCACCATCACAGTTATGCATCACTGACGTATGCTCTCCAACCCTACTTGTTATCCTATATATGGGGGGATTGCAAAGATGGTGAAAAAACCTTACACCCTGCCTGGCCAGTCTTAAGGATGAAAGGAAAAACTCCTTCCTATTCCCATCAACTGGTAGCTAGTCAGCACCTGCAGTGGCTTTCGCATCAGGTGACCAACAGTCAACTCCTTCAGGGGAAGAGGGTGTGTATGCTTCTGGGCTGGCAGATGATCCCAGCAGCCTGAAACAGGTTTAAATTTTGCTGGGTCTTGATTGTTTACTGCTTTAATTACCTGACTGGCCCTGGGGAAGCCTTTGACCCATTAAGGACAGCAGAGTGGGGTAGTGTATCTGACTGCTGTGCAACGTTGCTTCCTCATCTCTATCTCAGATCAGCCACGTGAACCTGTGTACTGCTTGAAAAACTTTGTGAATCATTTACAGAATGGCAGAAATCCTGCTGCAAAATTACAGAATGTATTTATTTGTTTTGTTTATTTAAATTTCTCTCCTGACTATTCCACAAAAAGCAGACTTAGGCTCGAGCTTTGCCAGATTTCAAGGGGAAGAGAATTCCACAACTGTGGAGCAGCCACCAAGAGTGCCTCTGCCCACACCCTCGCCATCTGTACTTGGTGCACCAAAGGCATGACCAAAAGGCTGCTCCTGGCTAACTGAAGAGAAGATGGAAAAGGTTGAAGTAGTGGGTGAGAAGACCTCTGGAGACAGGCTGAAATTCCTGCCGAATACTGTATGTGAATTGTTGCCCACATCTATAAATCTTGTCAAGTGGGTTAAGAAGGACAATGTTTGCTGTGCAATATGGGGGACACTCCATTTTCCAACAGCGTGAACAAGTGACATTGGACAGATGGTGACTTGGCAATGCAGCCAGGCTTTGAAAGGTGGTTGCAGAGGCACTTGCAGATGTGACGCAATGGAGAAAACACAGGGAAGTAACATGGATTCCCTGCTTACAGCTGTTCATCACCATCACAGCTGTGCCACAGAGACTGGCAAGTTTTGTGAAGGAAAGAGTGCTCTTTAAAGAGGAAGATGGAAATGAGGCATGTGATAGTAGTGTGTCATTGTAGATCTGGCTGGATTTCAGTGCTGCGTTCTGTCACCTAGTTTACTCAGCTTCCCGATTGTGGCCACGTAGACGGAGAAAGAGAGAAAAATGCTGATTGGGAAGTTGGTAATCATATGGGAGGGAGACATGGAAGAGGCACATGGCGAGAAGGCTATGAAATATGTAGACTTCAGAGATGTTGAGACAGGATGGGATTGCAATGCAAGCACATCTGAAGTGGAATAGGAAGGATTTCCTGTCAATCTTTATTTTTATTTTATTTTTTAAATTGTTTTAAAAAAATAAGAAATCCTGATCTGGATGGTAAGATTTGTAGGAGTCCTTTCTTGTCTTGGTTGTTGAGAGTGCAACCATGTGGATGGAAACCCAATACAGTGAGCTGTTGCAGGCCCATTGCCCTGAGAAATACTGAGCTTAATGGGTCAAAACTTTGGAGACTGGCATTTGGCTGCTGGTTGTGGGGTGTGTGCTACGTGACTTTTTTTTTTTTTTTTGCAGAACTGGAACTGCTTCTCTGATTGGTACGCTATTAATTGGTGACCATCTGACCCTAGGATGACGACAGGAAAACTTCAGGCACTTACATGGAGGAATTTAAAAGCAATTGTAAACCTCTGTGCAGCTAGGAAAGCTGACTGGACGACCTATTTTCAGTTCCCAAAGTATCACAAGTCCATTATTTCAACAATTCTTCACTGAGCTAAAATTCAGGAACTGTGGTAGTCACAAACCTGCAAAGAATATGTCATCTTAAAGCTGTTGCTTTGACATTTACATCCACAAGTTGTTTTGCTGACACCAAACTAAGTTTTTTCTATTCAAGAATCCTGTGGCTTTATCAAAATCCTCCAGTTTTAAAGTTACTCCCCACTCTCAAGTTTCCTTTTCTGATTTATCGTCGTTTTTCTTCTCGGTAAAGTCTCACAGACTCACTCTCCCAGAGGAGGAAGATGCATTATTTTTAGTTTGCTTGGCAAGCTAATAGTAGTTTGATAGAAAGGACTTTTAAAAAATACATAAAATAAAAGGAATATTGAGTTTTTTGTCTTCTCTTTTTGGGGAGCTTAGAGTTCATTCATGCAACCTGTGATGCTGGGGTAGCCCTGCTTGTGCTGCGATACCCCACCACCCACCCCCATACACAGCCCACTGACAGTGGCAGAAAAATGCATGGGTTTTGCCTCCTCCTTTGCTGTTAGCAGGTTGTGAGAGCAAAGCCTTAGATATGACAAAAACAGGGTAGCATCATCCAGGTTGTTTTCACCTTTCAGTTCTTTGTGGAATTTTTTGCATTTGTTTAAGAGTATTATGGTAATAATATCAAGGCTCTCTAGTCTTCTATGCCACACACGGGATTCCATATCACAAAGGGATTCTGTCTGTGCTCATTTGTTCAGTGAGCCATCTTCATAAAAAAATTCCAACAGTTCTGGAATGGGGATTTCCATAAAGGCTGAAGATCCTCTGGCCAATCGCCACTGGATCTTTGTTTTGCCTCTTCCTATGTATCTTGTTTTCTTCTATTTATAGTATTATCATCTTTTTCCAAGGTATGATGGCTAAATATGAAAACCCCGGCCTTCAGCACTTGTCCTTTATGGGTTTTAGTTTTGTTTGTACCTTGAAGCAATAACAAAGCCATTCACCCGAAGCTGGTTTTTCTTCCCCCCCCCCCCCCTCAAGCATGTCAGTTCCTGAGGTTCTCCATCCAGGCTGCCCTCTATACTAACTCCCCAATTCTCTGTGCTCAAGGAAAGATTTATGCTATTTTATATTCTTGGTAGGATTGTCTAGCTGAACTGATTAATATGATGTAGAAACAATTGCCCTGCATCTTAAATAATAGGTTTTTAAATATTTAAATTTAGGGAGATGCACCAGAAGAGCGGTGCTAAAATTCCCCAGTAGCATCCCTGGCAAAAGAAGCCTCCTGCTCTGGCAGTGGCATGGGAGAGCTGTTGGGACAACAATACCACCTACACCTGGACTGCTTCCCTCCCAGACCCTTCAAAAGAAGCCTCCTAAGTGACCCTTTGTAAGATCTTCCCCTCAAATAGAGCAACAGCCCGTGATGGGTTTACCCTCATCATAAGGTACAGAATTTCCAACCATTGTCACACATGGGCTTTTGTACATATATACCAGACATATAAGTCTTATTAGGCAACTTGTGGGCGTTTAGGCTATAGGGCACCCCAAAAGAACCTTCAACTTACGTCATAAGGTGCATGGTTGACACTTGTGCCATTTTGTTCAGAAATGTGTCCTGATACATAAAATATAAAATCTGACAAGAGTTATTGTGGGCCAAACCCAAATCAGACCCTCAAAGTGCTCCCACCCCAAATACCGTCCATTTACATCACTGGGTTCATGCAAAAAAACCAATGCTAATTTGTGTGGAAATCTGGCCTAATATAATAAAATATTAATTCTGCCAGTGGGGTTTTTTTGTGTGTGGAGGGGGGAGGTGTCTTCCCCTCAATATGACATCCTTTTAGGGGGGGGGGGTCTTCCCCAATCAGGCTATTTGTGCACCTTAGAAGGTATATGATTGGAAACCTATGCATTTTGTGTCAAAACATTTTCTGTCACTTAAGGACTAACAAGATTTTTAAATGGATGATACCAAAATCAGATGCTCTCTAAGTGTCCCCCACCTCACCCCAATATCACAAGTTTACACCATAAGGTTTACAGCTGAAACCAATGGTACTGTTTATTGCAATATGCCCTGACACATTATGTGCAGACAATCTGACATGGGGGGCCACATTTGAAAAGCATGTGTAGGGAATATACTGCACAGCACTGGACATCGGTTAATCTATCACACAGAGAGAGCTCCCTTCCTCTTATATCATCTTTTTGTCAGTTTTATTCAAAATATATGAAGACAATTAAGTCAAGCAAACAGATTTAGTGAACAACTTGTGGTCAACCATTTCAAAAGCCACTTACAGATCAAATAGTGTAATGAACAGATGATGTATGACAGTAAGTTTAAATACATTCTACTGAGCAGCCAAAACGGGCCCTCGGGTTTTTATGTAGAACAACAAAAAAGAATGTTCTCTGTGTCAGTGTCTTGACAACACACACAACCAATTTGCTTGAACATGTTACACATCATCTTCAGATACAGCATTTTCATCATCATCACTCCCAGGATCTGCCATCTCCATGTCACTACTCTCCTCCTCCTCCTCCGCAGTACTTACACACCTTCCAATGTCATCTCTAAGAAGAATGTCCTCAAGTGATGATGGGGTTTGCTCTCCTTTAATCCAATGAGGAACATACTTTCCATCAGCTAGTTCCCAGCTATTTTGTTCTGGGGGGAAAATTTGTGCATGGCTCTCAGTTGCATTGGTCCAAATTCCACACATTTGATTGGTGCACCGAATCTTCAGATGTATGATGGAAGCACATGGAGGAAGTGGCTGCCATTGATCCCTTTGATTGCTGTCATAGGACGATTTCCTTTGGGCTTGTACATTTTTAATAATGTATCAAGCCTGAGGTCATTCACAGATGATATTTTTTTGTTACCGTACATAGTGCAGACAAACTTCTCAATCTCCAGACATACATTCCTTTCCACTTGTTTTGTACCCAATGAGCAAAGGCTTTCTGGGCCCTTACACTCCCTTCAAGCACGGTAAATGCCTCACCTTTGCTTTTCTTGAAAAAGAGGCATCCAGTAAATGCATGAAAAGCAGGAATGGCTTTGCACAATGACAAGCCCAAGTGGCTTGCAAGAGCTGTCATATCAATGTAACGGAGTGTGTTTTTAGACTGCAACCCTACTTCTAGCCACACATTTGTGCCTCTAGGGATTTTCTCCATGTTTCCAAGAATGATAACCATTACATCTGTGTCTGATGTTCGAATCACAACATTTCTTGGAGGACAAATCTGACCCAAGTGGAAAACCATACATGTCTGCCTCTTCGTCACTGCTCTCAAGTAACTCCTCTTCCTTTTGAGTAACTTTTCCATTTACACTCCTGAATGAACAGCACAGGTTATTACATGTAGCATAGACTCTTCATATCCCACAAGAATCTCCTGCAGTTTGGGGGAATATTCACTCACTTCTGTCCATGAAGTTGATGCATCAAGAAAAGCTGTCAGCTCTGTGAAGACTACATCAGGTAAAGTTTCTCGGCTTTTTAAGCACTCTTCAGAATGCAAGATTTCCGTGGCAACTGGTTACATGGCAACTAGTGTAGATGGTTACATCAGTTGAAATGTACCCCTGAAATAAATCCTTTCAGTGATCCTACAGCAAGTACTCCAGATTCTACGAGTAGATGGGGCCTTCCAGATTCCTCAACATATTTCCCCAAACCTTTGTGGAAGGTCATTTGGATGTGAAATCCTCCAAGTAGGATGAAGAGATTGTCAAAGTGTGGGCCTTCCTCTGCTCATATGGTTAAGGCCAGTTTTGCCATAGCAAGGTCATATGTTACCATTATGTAGGTCTGACCACACTCAGCTGCAATGCGTTGTGCAGCTGCAACCACAGAGAGAGATGTTGGAGAGATGTTGATTTGAGGTAGGCAGTACCAGATATTCTGCTGGGGAAGATGGTCAGTGACTACTTTTGAATTTCATCCCACTCACATCGGTGTTTCTTTAATCTGAAGTGCCAGTGACATCATCCACAGCACATCGCACGTTTTGATGCTTGCATAATTTGAGGGAACTGAACTTCTCCTTTGATCATCCAGGGGAGTTATAGGTGTCGTCAACATCTTTGGTTTCTTTAGGTATGGCTCTATGTCCAGACCACTTGCATCAAATGCACGTCTTCTCCTTTTGCGTGAATATGAGCTAGATGAATTCACTTGACTGTCACATCCACCAGCATCATCATTAACTTGTCCAGCATCTTGATATACAATGCCTATAGTATCATGCAATGTATTTTTCCCACTCAGTGTTTCCACAAACTGGTCATAGTTGTTAAATGCAATGCCTGTGGCTAACTGAGGTGATAATTTATTTCCGTCCAGAACTACCCGCTGTTCACTTGCTGATGAAAACGTCAGTTCTGCCTAAAGTTCTTCAACTGTCTTATAAAACTGACACAATGACCCAGTCTATTTAGAACTTCAATGACCTTTTGACTTCCAGTCATGCTCTTTATGGCCATACCGAGCTGAAGATGCTTTGCAGGCTTCACTTTTCCATTGGTAACTGCATATAATACATCATGAGAGAATGATTTGATTTTCCTTTTGGTGGCCTCATTCTTTCCTCTCCTTGGATCAAGCCCTGCAATAAGGTGTGTGAAGAATAATTTCAGTAAGTCCAGAACATCAGCCTCTCCTTCAAGAATATGTTTCATAGACAAAGTATCAGGGAGAGGGTGTCTGTTAGTGCTTAATATCTCCTTGTGCAGGGCAAAAGCTGCATCCTTACATGAATGTTCATGTCCTTTTGTTCAGTGAATGCTTCTCTGACAGCCATCTTTGCACTCATGGAACTACTGAATATAATAGTTCTCTGGTGGCATTCCACAGCCTTCTGTATGGCAGTTCCATAATGTTGTAAACGTTTTGCCTCTGCGTGCTGTGGAGTAAATGTTCCTGATTCGTGTTCATATTTAGGCCCTCCAATTTCTTTAAGTATTGACTATGAATGTCCTTTAGCAAATAAACTTCTTTGTCATGAAGGATTTTCTCATCTACCGAAGCACAAATACCTTCAAATGCTGAGGAATGTACCTCTCTGCTCGGATGCCAAATTGTCTTCTGCCTTTCATTTTCGTTGAACTTGGCCTGAAGCTTTTCAGCCCGCTTCTGGTACTCAACTCAACAGAGACTGTGGCAAACTGAATCCACTGTATTTTGACTTCATTTGAGAATGCACCTTCAGGATATCTTTGCATCACACCAAAGTTTTATCTGTGAAAGGGATAATCACCCCTAAATCTTCTTTTGTACCAAGATGAATGGTACACTTCCTTCCTGAAGAAAAACACAAGCAAGTCATCAAATACCACCAACCCACTGTAATCAAAGTTGCATGTCATTTACTAGCTGATTTTTCATTTTACCTAGGAAAACCTGTTTAATCCGGAAATTGGTTTGCATATATCTTGGTATGTTCTGATGGAGTCAGAAATTACTGATTTATTATTTATTACATGTTATCCCACCTTTCTTCTAAGGAGCTCAGGGTGGCATACATACATAGCCCCCATTTTTATCCTCAAGAACCCTACGAGGTAGGTTAGGCTGAGACATTGTGACTGGACCATGGTAACTCAGTGAACTTTATGGCTTAGCAAGGATTTGAACCAAGATTTCCCAAGTACTAGTCCAACATCTAAACACTATACCACACAGGCCCTCTAATAGGTTTAGATATCAGTGATATCTAAGCAAATGAGGTGGTAAACCTGTGTTTGGTCAGTACTACTTCAGACGGTTTCCAGCTGATCTATTAGTTCTTAACATGCATGGAATATTCTGTATTGAAGGACAATTCCATACTGTGAGTCCCCACCTGCAGTCCAAACACAGGCTTACCCCCTCATCAGCTGCTTATGACAACTTGGGCCGTGGACAATCGTGTTTATAAGTGTCCACAATTTTGAGGACTGAGTGAGATGCTGCAGCAAATAAACAAGCAAACACAAAGAGCCACTTACCTTGTGTGTCTTTTGCCATTTCAACCAAAATTTATAATACTTCTGAGAACTGGTTCCCTGTTCAGAAGAGGTCCTCAGTACATGTGTGGTATACACACGTAGATACAGTATTACCTATAATTAACAGGGCTGGAAGTTATACTATGAGGGAAGAGGAAGAATATTGGGGGTCAAGCAAGAGAAGGAAGTGGGTGCTAACCCTCAATTGTTTCCTCCCTTAAAACACACCACCACCAGTCCATCACTAGTAGGCCTATTACAAACAGGAAGTGGGAAGAAGGAACACTGCCTGGGCCTAGACAGAGTTACAGAGCAGTAAAGCAGTTGCTGTACACTTTTTATTTTTTTCCATTAACTGCTTTTAATAAACTTTCAAGTTTTACAGCACATTAAACAACTAACCCATTTCTCCCGCCTTCCCTTCTCCCACTCAACCTTACAGAATCCCCCAAGAAAAGGGGGAGGGTGCAGGGAAGAGGGAAAATGAGAAAGAAGGGAAAGACTTGCTGCACCAAGGAGCCAAGTCTTATAAATAAACTTCACTGGAACTTAATGGGAAAGAATGTCAGATTGGGGGGGAGACACCTCCCCCCCCCCAAAAAAAACCCACCCACTGGCAGAATTAATATTTTATTATATTAGACCAGATTTCCACACAAACTAGCATTGTTTTTTTGGCATGAACCAAGTGATGTAAATGGACAGTATTTGGGGTGGGAGCACTTTGAGAGGGTCTGATTTGGGTTTGGCCCACAATAACTCTGTCAGATTTTATATATCAGGACACATTTCTGAACAAAATGGCACAAGTTTCAACCATGCACCTTACGATGTAAGTTGAAGGTCATTTTGGGGTGCCCTATAGCCTAAAAGCCCATCTGTGTCAATGGTTGGAAATTCTCTACCTTATGACAAGGGTAAACCCATCACGGGCTCATGGACTAAAAGAAGAGGGGGGATTTATTTTAAGTTGGGGTGGCAAGGAATGCCATGACTTCCTGCTGTGGGGTGGGGGTACTGGCATATGGGGACCCCTTAGTGAGGGGTGGGATTTAAGGGGTATGTGCATAGGGGGTGGTGAGGGGGTGCCTACTGTCAGGGAGGGAAATGGTTTGGGATGAGTTGGGGGTGGATGGGAAGAGTATGGGAGGCAAGATTGGGTTGGGGGATGTTTCCTGTCTGCCTCCTTTGCCAATCATCCTTTGGGGATGCTACTTCAGGGAGGTACTCTCTGGTCACCCATCCCCCCAGGGCCTTGCTGGTCCTTTTAGGGTTACCACCTCCAGGGAGTGGGTACGGAAAATCTAGGAATGAGGTAAGCAGGGCAGCCACTAAGTCAATTATGTTAATGTTGAGCATGGGGAGGTATGACGAGGGGGAAGGCAAGATCACCATGGATATCAGAAGAGGCACTTAGTGTCTGTGTTCCCATGTCCACTACCTCCTGTATCAGGATATTTGGGGATTGAGACCAGTGGGGCCCCTGATCTGATGCTGCGTAATGTGAGGTCAGTGGCAAATAGAACATCAGCCATCTTTGATTTTAATCAGGATGAGGCTGCTGACCTCATGTATTACAGACACCTAGCTGGAAGAGGTATCTGGGCCTATATTGCCCTAGATGGGGCCAGCTGATTACTCAGCACAGCATCAGCCTAAGATTGGGGGCTATGGGGGTGGAGGTTGTCTATAAAGACATCCTGGCCTTTTGAAGGTATTTGGTGCCCAATTCATCCAGTTTAGAGTGTGTCCACCTGGTGTTTAGAAGCCGGGGATAGATTGGGGATTTTGCTGGTGTACCTACTACCGCACTGCACAGCAGTCACGGAGTCTGACTGAGCTGGCTGATTTGATCACAGAGGTGGTCTTGAGGCCACCCAATCTTAGTTTTGAGTGACATCAACATACACGCTGAAACTAACCTTTTGGGACCAGAGCAAGACTTCATAGCCTCCATGGGTCTACTCCAAATAATATCTGGCCAGACACATGAGGTGGGACACAGATTGGATTTGATGTTTTGCACAGTCTGGAAACAGGTTCTGATTATTGGAGGTGGTGTTACAACACTATTGTCCTGGTCAGACCATCACCTTTTGAAGGCCCAGATCTTTGCTCTCCTTTCGGGGTGGTGGATCAGTTAGGTTGGTCTGTCTCCAAATCCAATTGGTTTTCAGAACTCCCTTAGGAGATACCTATTGGCCTTGACAGCTACTCTATTGATTACCTGATTGCCTTGTGGGATGACATCTTGACCACAGCCATTTATATGGTTATGCCCAGGCATCCGCTCCCACCACTGTGACAGCATAGATCCCCCTGCTATACAGGAGACCTGAGGCCACTGAAGTGGGATGGTAGACGGTTAGAGTGCAGGTGGTGGTCAAATTGTGCTGAAGCTGATGGATTGTGACATAGATCATTTTTGAAGGACTATGCCGTGGTTGTGATGGCAGTAGTGGCAAAATATTGTACATACAAGCAATAATAGCAGCTCCAGGGCCATTTGGATAGCATTGGCTTTCTGGACCCTTTTCAATCAGGTTTTCGTCCAGGATATGGCACGGAGACTGCATTTCTGGCCTTGTAGATGACCTCTGCCGAGAGATGGATTTAAGACATTCAGCACTTCCTGTCCTATTGGATCTCTCAGCAGTGTTTGATATGGTGGATCATGGGTTGCTTTTGGGACAGTTGCGGACCCTGGTTGGGGTGGACAGGATGGTTTTAGGATGGTTCCAGTTGTTCCTCTCGGGGAGAAGCCAGTGAGTGGTGCTGGGGGAAGAAAGATCTAGCCCAGGAGTGGGGAACCTCTGGCCCATGGTCGACTTCCAGCCCGTGGGGCTTGTTCCCATGGCCCGCCAACCTCTAAGGCATTCTCCATTGTGTGCAGCCCATCGCCCGGCTCGCTATGTCCCGAGTGGGGCTTTGCAGGCCACACACAATGGGGAAGACCTAATCTAAATTACCTGCCTGGAGCTGTTGTGGGAGCTAGGCTGCAACTGCTGTGTGGTCTGCACCCGACTGGAGGCAGAGCCCTGCGGGGCCCACACACCACGCTGTGCCACCAACCTCCGCTACTACCTGCACCCTGGCACCAAGCTGCCCCTCCAGACACTGGGCCGGGGCACCTGCGCTTGCGGGCGGGCTGCTGCCGTCGCGGAGTACAGCGTCAGGGCCAGCGCTAAGCCGGGCACAGGTGAGTCCAGGCAACCTGTGTGTCTGTGTGTGTTTTCTGTGTATATTCTGTGTGTGTGTGTGTGTGTGTGTGTGCCTGTGTGTAAAACCTTTAATGGATTTATTATTGATTCTAATTAACTTTTAATTGGTTTTTAAAATTGATTTTAATTGATTTTGACGTGTGGCCCCCAGCATTTTCAGGGACCGTCAACGTGGCCCCCGGCCTCAAAAAGGTTCCTCACCCCTGTTCTAGCCCCAGGGATCTCGCTTGTGGCGTACCACAAGGTTCTATTCTGTCTCCACTGTTATTTATCATCTATATGCAACCTTTGGGGGAGGTCGTGAGACAGTTTGGTGTGCATTGCCACCAGTATGCTGATGACACCCAGTTTTACCTCTCCTTTTCAATGAATCCAGGTCCTGCAGTGTCGGTGCTTTCCCAGTGCTTGTTAGCGGTGAGCGACTGGATGAGACTGAGCAGACTGAAACAGAACCCTGATAAGATGGAGGTGATGTTGGTGGGTAGGGCAACTGAGGTGATGGCCCACCTGGCAGAGAGGATCCGCCGCCTGCTGGCCCCACAGGTGTGGAGTTTTGAGGTCCTGTTGGACCCTGACCTCTGCCTGGATTGTCAGGTAGAGGCGGTGGCAAAGGGAGCCTTTCTCCCGTTACATCTTGTGCGTAGGATCCAGCCATATGTTTCAAGCTCTGACCTGGCCACCCTCATCCACGCATTCATCACCTCAAAGCTAGATTACTGCAACGCGCTCTACATGGGCCTGCCCTTGGTGACAACTCAGAAGTTGCAGCTGGTGAAGAATGTGGAGCACGTTACACCAGTTCTCCAGGCTCTACGCTGGCTGCCTATAGCGCTCCAGGCTTGATTCAAGGTGCTGGTTTTGACCTTTAAAGCCCTAGATGGTATGAGCCCCTCCTACCTGAGAGACCGCCTCACCCCCCCAGGCCCTGAAGCGACCTCCCCCAAGCTGGTGCCCTATGGGCACTCTGATTATCACAGACCAGAAGTGGGGCAGTGTGCTTAACTGCATATAATGGCAGCTACATGCAAGCACATGAGTTGTCTATTCCCATAATTTCTGGAAACACATTCATTTGTCTGTAGTAAGCACGTAACAAGCTCCGTATTTTGCATAACTGGATATAATGTCCAATGTGTGTTTAGCTCCGACAATGAGTATCTAGCATTCTATCTGGTAACAGTTTTACCAGAAGAATCTGTTACACAGGGATTTAATAGCTTCAGGGACTATTCGTTTGCTCATATGTTTCACCTTGGCTGCCATTTTCACAGCCAGCATTAAGAATTTCTCATGTCCTGCTGGACTGGCTGCATCCTTAGTGACCTGAGTGTTTCTTGGATGATGTTTTTTTCTTTCCCTGCAACTGAATTTCAACTGTGTATTGGTATTTGGGGCCTGTGTAAGAAATTGATGTCCATCTAGCAGACAAAATAGGAGGGTCAAGGAGCTGAAGAGCATCACACTTTTGTGATCTTCACTGAAAGGACAAACAGAACAGTACTCTGTGCAGAAAGTTGTTGAAAGTATAGCAAGATGCCCCAGAAAAATGATGATCCTTCCATCCTTGTAGGCCTCAGACATGCTAGAAGCATCAGATTCTTTAAGTCATCCCAGGTATGTTTTTCCACTTTTGGCCTGTCTTCCTATTAAAAGGTTTATGCAATTGCTCTGTTGTGTATCTGTCCCCCTACCAACTTTTGAATCTCATGGACAGAAATTAGTCCTGAAGGGCAAGGTCTGAAAGATAAGTCAGGCCCCAAACGTTTGTAACAATGGGTACACCGTGAGGAGTCTGACTGTCCCATTTGTAGAAAAAAAGAAAATCCTGCTGACTAACATTAAGCATTCCCTTCTCTTCCATTCATTTTAAAAACCAGTCTTGGGGTCTTGCTGCACAGAACTCCTTATTTCTTTGAGGTGAGTTTTGAATAAACATATTGTTGACAAAGGATGCTGAATTCAGGTCATGTTCTGAAGAACAGAAGTAAACCAAAGTACAGTGGCGGTTTCTAGTTCAGGGCTGTTGGGCGGTGCCCCACAATCCCTGGCTGGGCTGCTGCTGCTGTCGCTACTGAAGGGGGGGGGGGACAAATTCCCCCCCAAAACTTTGGGGTGACCAACCTTTCCGGGGAGGGGGAGGGGGGCTTGGTGTGGCACGCTATCACTGACCCGATCTGTGTTGTGGTTGTCTGCCTCAGAGTCCTGCTGCCTCACCGGCACTGCAAAAGCGGTGCTGGGGATGGACTCCCCTGCCAGTCTGCACCATGCATCACTCACGCTGTGCTAGCTAGGCACTGCAGTGCACGTGCGCAGAAGCACGCGCCGGCTGGAACAGGTTTCACCCGACTGGCTTTGCTGGGGGAGCTGGATGGCTGTGCACTGCTGCGCATGCACACCATGGCAACTAGGCATGGTGGGCAGGCCGTAGGGAGGAGCTCCCAGCAACGCCGACACTGCCGGTGCCGCCCAGTCCAACAAACGTGGTGGGGAGGGAGCAGAGCGGAGTGAGCAAGGCGGCGGCAAAGAGCAGTGGTGGAGCAACAAGCAGGACCAGACCAGGAGATGACGCGCGCACGCAGTCAGAGCCCACAGAGAGTGCAGGTCCGAATCGGGGCCCTGCCGGCCCAGCCCACATGGGGAGGAGGGGGCCTGAGAGAAATCTTTGCAAGGCAACTGAACATGTGCGAGCGGGTGATGGTCTTATCGCCCTGTTTTTTCCTCTCTCGCTCACTTGTATTTTGGGGGCGGGCCGGGAGGAGACGCTTGAGGATTCCTTTAGGAATCATCTGCAAAAAAAATATCATTTTTGGGCGATATAGCCATCGCCCTGGCCAATCTCTGGCCAGATAAAAACATGGGGAGCCTGGGTGCGACTGCGCACTCTGGGAATGGGATCTACATCTGTGTGTGTGACTAACTGGAGCGGGGAGGACTTGGAGGGACTCTGGGAGACAGACGGACAGCCAGGCCTCAGCGAAGGAAGCAATTTAGCAAACAAACCTAGCTGGGTGTGGTTGCAGCCTGCACTGGCAGCTAAGCAATATGAATTACAATGCAAAACAAATAGCCCAGCCCAGGCAGCTAACAGCCTTGCCTCCCCGCCCACCCCAGCCCCCACCAGCACACGTGGCACCACAGGGCTACTGCAGCTCAAGTTCTGATGCCTCCAAGGCCCAGGCTCGGCAGGCAGCAAGTTTTCCTTCTAAGGTAAGATGGTCTTACTAAGGTGCTTTGTGGCCTGGGGAGCTGCTAAAAGTTTAAACTGGACTACTGGGATTTTGGGTGCTTTCCGCTTTTCCATCCTGGATTCTGCAGCCGATAGCTCTGGACTTATACAGGGTGTGTGGGTGTTTGCTATGTTCAGTCAAGTGCTGGATGTCACCTCTGTGGAATTTTATTGGGGAGGTGCTTTGTGATTCGGTACTAAGGCACTGCAGCTATTGGCTCTTGATTCTGGGGTTCATCAGGGTGCTTGTGACTGTGAGGTGGGGAAGCTAGCCATCTGCAGAGGGTGGGTGAGAATACATCCGGGCAGTGAAGCAGATGGCTAGCTTCCCCACCTGAAAGTCACAAGCACCCTGATGAACCCCAGAATCAAGAGCCAATAGCTGCAGTGCCTTCAAGGAGTTGGCCATTACTCTGCCTGTGTTTTGGGTTTATTAATTATTTATTTTAAGCTTGATGTGAATGAAATCTGTGGGTTTTTACAATTCTTAATCTGATGTAAACAGAATGGTGGTTTATGGGTTTTAATCAGTGGTTTTAATGGGACCAATCTTTCATGGGTTAGAATGCCTGTCAGTTCTCCTCAGCATCATGTACTACTGGACTGGGGTGCTTTACAGTAAAGTACTGAACATTACAAAGGAATAAAAAGACTTGAATAGTCAGGAACAGCACATTCATATGCAAACAAGATAACATCTAAAGGCGATAACAAGTGTTAACATCCCAATGTTCTTACTATTCATAAGCAAACAAAGATTAAGTGGGTGATAACTCACCATGCAGACAGCTTGTCTGCATTTCAAGAGCCTGAGCTATTAGGAGCTCATTTGCACTTCAATAGCAAGCTGCCATAGTAACAAATGGAGGGGTTGAAATGCCCCCTTCAGCCTAACGGTCCCTCCCCCAACACAATTTTGCAAGTAAAAATCCATTATTGAAGTTTCACACTATGAAAGGGTTAACTGCTGTGTAAAGAATCTAAAGATAAAGCAGTTATTTGTTGGTAACCCGAGTTTTCCACTTGGGGTGTAATTGACCCTCCTCCCCCAATACATTTGTATTGAAGTTTTTCTGTACACACATAAAATGGTATTTAATAAAAACAGACACAATTTTACATTGTGTTTGGGATTAATATGACTGCGCAACCCAGGGCTTATAGTGCTTTCATTTCCCCATTCATTCCAATGGGGGTCTATTGTACTCCATTAATGTTCTAGTATTCACTGAATTTAAAAAAAAAAACCTGTGGGGGAGGGGGACAGGAACCAGGACACAATAGACCTCATATCATTGAGAAATGCATGGAATATGAAGTGGTACAAGTTTGCTAAAAAAAGTGTTAAGAATGTTTTTGGTTCACCTTCTGAGGTGCAGTGTCAATCCACTTGCATTTATTAAATTGAAATAATTACTCCACTTTTGAAGCATTCAGATGAACATTGTAAACTGAGGTGGCACTGTTGATTCCTCCCCCACCCCCCTGATCACTGAACCTTGGTTGCCACCCTTACACTGATAAGTATATGCAGAGTTACTCCAAAATTCAAACTGAAGATTTCACTTCCTAGTCCTGAAAAATGTTGATCTAGGGCTGTTTGTGTGAATATTTCGGAGGGAAATGAGAAGGTCCAACTTCATTGAATGAACTGTTCATTGGAACAAGGCCTCAGTCCAAGAAAAGGAGGTTCTCTACTCCTCCAGAGAACAGGTGCAGGGAGACAGTGGGAATGTATCCCATTCCAACTACCAGGTATCCTGGAAGGAGCGTCTCAGTGGGAGAAAAACTGCCATAGATGTTCATAGTCCTCAATTTCATTTCAGAGGTTACCAAGAAAGGTGCCTTCACAGTGGTGGTGAAGTGATGTGGCCCTTTTATCTCTTGGGTTGGTCTCGGCAGTGGCTCTCATTTTACATAGGGACTCCCTCAGGTGGCGGCAGCTTTTATTTTGGTTTGGATTGAATGTGAACGTGACTTCTCAATCATCCAGTCCACATTTGCATATTAAAAGAGGGAGTTGGAGGCTTTCATTCATAGATTGGTGAAATACACTGATGTGGGGAAGAGACAGCTGGTCATGTTACAAATAGGATGCTAGTAGCCACTGAGGAATCCTAGTTGATGATTTTTGCTGTTTGAGATTGTGTCAGAGAAATCCAAATGCTTTCTCCTTGAGGACTGAATGCTATTGACTGATGAAGTATTTCACCAACTTAAGACAGTGGGAGGTTGTTTAATTAAAACAGAGTAGGTAGCACATATTACATCAAACATTTATTTTAACTCTGAAAACTTGGGAAATGAGAATTAATAGATTCATGCAGGAGTACACTTACAGGGGATTAATGTCTTTTGTTAAGCTGGTGATTATTCATTTTCATTTGAATACATTACCCTGAGAAATATACTCTGAATGGGGGGAAATTAATGTGACTAAGAAGAAAAATTAGAAGCAGTGCAAGCCAGAACTAAATTGCTTTTTTGCTTCCATGACCTGGAATAAAATCCTTGACTGAAACTTCAGATCTGATTATGATCATCATTATGGCTCGATATCAAGGGCTGGCAGAACCTCACCTGAAGTCTTAGGCAGTAGGCACAATTTTGAGTATATCCTAGTACAGGAAAGAGGTCTTGATGAGGGCAATAAAAATCATCGGTATCATGGGTTAGGAAACTAGGGTCACACTTAGGTGATGAAGAAAACCTTTAGGGTATGCATGTCATTCTGAGGCAGTTAAGATACCAATCCGCAACCCTTTAAAGCCGGCAGCAAAGCAAAATGGAAGATGGATCAGACCCACTGATCTGACTTTGAGAAATCTTTATTCGTCTGTTGCCTTTCTAACTTTATTTTAAAAATCCAACCTGTTTTTTGTGTTTATATTCAAAATATCTTGCAAGCCAAAAAAAATCCCAAGTTTCCCTAGGCAGTTGCTGCAAGGAAGGACACAGGAAGTGTTAGACATGAATCTGGGATGGTAGGAGATTCATAGGCTATTGTGGGTGAATTAGCCACAAAGGAAAAAAGGGAAAGTGGAAGGGTGTTTGAAAGTGGCACAGAAAACTCAAGAAGCTGAGACTGCGTTCACACCTTACGGCGGGCGGCAGTGGCGGTGGCACTCCCAGGAGGAGAAGACGCGATGGGGGAAGGAGGCTGGTGCCGTCACAACTTTCAGTGTGAGCGGGGTTCTACCACGACAATACTCGCGAATGGCAGGGCTGGATTTTTGAGCCCTGTCGCTCGCGAGTATTGTCACAGCAGAACCCCGTTTGCACCGGACATTGTGATGGCACCGTCCTCCTTCCCCCGCCGCATCTTCTCCTTGTGGGAGTGCCGCCACCACCGCCCGCCGTAAGGTGTGAACGCAGTATCAGAGTGAACTATTTGAAAAGGCTGAAGGTCGGCATAAGCGGTAGATGTACAAACTGCCATCCTTGCTTGGGCCTATGGTCTATCCTGTCCCTGCACAGACCATATTCCAGTGTTTTAGAATAGGTGCAAACCCCCATAATAGGCAGATCATATGCTACAATCTTCCCCAGGAATGTCTTGCTCTGATCCTTAACAGTGAGAGAGCTTAGCCTAGAAAAAGGAGATTTTTATATCCCTGCCAAGTGTTCATATCTATTGCTATTATTAGCAGGGCCCTGTACATTCTTGGGAGAAACAAACAAACAAAAAACTCTACGAATTGTGTAAGCAGAATATATTGTTCAAAGTAAATTGTTCAAATGAGTTCTCCAGTATAATTCCCATTTCTTTTCATGACTGAATCCTTCTCTCTCTATAGGTGCCCCTCTCCCTTCTCTCTCCTAGATTGCAAGCTTCTTGGGGCAGAGGCTTGTCTTTAATCATTGTACTGTTCAGTACCAGGCACACTGCTGGTTCTATGTAAAGAACTATAATCATTTTGGACATCTCCTCTCTTAACCCCCCAACATACCTCCCAGATCTCTCTGCAGGGGGAGACTCTTCTCTCCACTGATGGGGTTGTTGGCAGGGGGGTTCCAGCCACCAGACTATATTTGGGTGTTGGTTTATAGTGTTGGCACCATGTCTCGCATTTCCATTGGCTAGCTCGCAGTGCTCCCAATTTAGGCTGTAATTCTATGCTGCTGGAGGCAGTTTCTGTGAAAATCTGGCTAAGTGCCAGATTCTGTGAGAATCTGCCCTAATGGTAATTGTGCAGGATGCAGGTAGCCCGAGGCTCGTTCACAAAACACCCTTCCCCCCACCCCTCAGCAAACTCGCCATGTTTGTTTAACATGTGTTTGCCTTGCCCAGTAGCAATGCATGAACACAATTGCTGACGGCCCTTCCTTCCGCCTTCCTACTTTGCTGAAAACTTTCTTGCAATACAACATGGTGGTATCATGACATGGCAATGTTCTGCAAATAGCCTATCCGCAGCTCTATGGTCACTTGAAGGTAGGAAGTGACAAACAAGAGATGATCTAGTTGGATTAAAGGTTGCTCTAGTCTAATCAACTACATATTTACCATTGCTGCTTGGTAAGTCAGACCCTTGCAAGCAAACCCTTTGAGTGGCAGAGAACAAGGGATAATCAAGGACCCCAAGCAAGTTAAAGATTTCACACAACACTCAACTGGGTTTTGTACAACTACTCAGTCTCAGCGAAGGTTGTCTGAGTGAGTCCTTAGACCAGGGGGACAGAACCTCAGGCCTGGAAACCAAATGTGGCCTTTGACTAGTTTCTATTTGGCCCTTTTCCAATTCCTGGATCTAGTCCCTGAATCCTGGCCCTACCCTCAGGCACTCAGGGGAAGGCAGCAGAAATGAGGGGCATGCACTAAAGGACCGGGGGTGGTTCTGTGGCATAAATCCAGGGTCTGGATCTTTCTCCTCGTTCCCTAGTCCTCTGCACAACACGGAAGTGCCCCCAATCCGAATCCCTGTGTGGCTCTCAGAGCTTGCACTCCTTTTCAAAGTGGCCTCTGTGAGGGAAAAGATTCTCTGCCCCCTGCCTTAGACGGTTGGATTTTATGTTTATTAAATCTAGGGTTCCTCTTTGAACCACTAAATGCATGTCCTCAGTCACTTCCCAGGGAGGTGTGTACAACAATTCTAATTGCATGTTGTTGTGGGTTTTTTTTAAACTGTCTAAGTGAGTCAGACCAATGGTCCATCTTAGCCCATTATTGTCACAACCTGACATGGCAGCAGGGGTTTCAAATTCAGGTCCAAATCTGGCTCGTCCAGGGTCTCTGGCAGAGACCATCCCGGCGTGCTACCCGAGACCTCTCCAAGCCCCCAGTAGAGATGTCCCCCAGGCGTGCTACCAGAGGTCCTGAAGTGGAGATGCCAGGGATTGAACCTGGGACCTTATACATGCAAAGCACACGCTCTTACCACTTGACCTATGGCCCCTCTGAAATGTTGTTTCAGAGAATGTTTTTGTATCCATTTTGGATTTGCCACCCTTCAATTTCATTTAATTATTCCTCTGTTCTTGTGTTTCCAGATAGAAAACAGTAGCTCCTGATCGTCCCTGTGTGAAGCTGATTGGAAGAGAGCAGTGTGCACAGCCATATATGTTGACACAAGGCAACTGTCTCTGAGAGAACATCCAAGTGCACAGCCAAGAACACACCTTGTTCCCAGGCTGAGTCCCATCTATTAATTTCTTTTCCACAACTTCAGTCCAGCACCTCATTTCTAGTCAATCAGCAGATGAGGCAAGTGGTGATTTTGGTGGGGGGACGGAAAGAGCTTATTGAAAAAAAATGCCCCCCTCCTCCCCCCCGTATGATTGTTTTTTTAAACTACCAAGATAAAAGTAGATGATAAAGTGCAATTAAAAAAGGAGAGAACTTTAGCATAATGTCAGCCCATGGTAGATGGAACAAACTGATCTATCTTCCCTTCTTGCTATTCAACCCCTCACTAAAATAATTTTCCAGCTACCAAAATTCCGGTAACCAAGTTAATGAAGCTGTATTTTAGGGGTGTAAATTAAACTCTTTGCCACACCCTAGCACAGACACACATTTTATGGGGTAAGAGTGTCTTTTCCCAAATTAGCCTTAATTAATTATGGCTAATTTGGCTTAATTAGTATGGCCTACTGGCCACAAGTAATGTACTGCAGAGATAACACACCATTGGATTCGAGTGCCATTAGAACAGGCCCCCCAGCAGTGTGGCTTTTGGGTCTCGAAGCTGTCTCTTTCATTTCACAGAAATTGCCACACCTGAGGAACAATCGGGCAGCCCCTTGGGAGGACAATCCAGGTCTCCTTCATCAGGAAGGAAGTGTGAGAGGCTCACAGTCAACTCCATTGCACTGCATCTATATTTTGTGAAAGCATTTTTTCCTGTCCATTGATGGAACACTAGGTTCACTGAAGAAGGGGCAGGTCCCCGAAACGCGTTTGAAGGCCAGTGTCACATCAGGATTGATGCAACCTTTGCACTGCAACTTCACTTTTCCATCAGTTATTTTATGGTGTTACATGTTTGCTTCCTATTGTATGCCAGGATTTGCAATTTCATCATCCATGGTATTACATGTTTGCTTCTTATTTGATGCAATCACTGTGCTGATTATGTTGTTTTATGTCACATTGGGTATTCCTTGCTGTTACATGTCTGTATGATGTGTTATGTGCATGATGCAGTCATTCATGCCCAGCATTGTCCAGTCATTTATGCTTAGTATTGTTAGTAAAAACCATGCATGATTGAATTTTGCAGCACCAGCCCTCTTTTTCCATAACACACCAGTTGCCTTTGAGAAAATCTGGGGAAGCTTTCTTGAAGCCATAGATTTAAGTCGGTCTATAGTCTTATAATATTATCCCAGATGCTCTTCTGCATGTGTGTCACAAAGTAAGCTTGTGAGTGTTTCTGTGTTCCCGACCTTATACTCACTACTTTTTCCTCTGGCACACTTCCTGCTTTTCCCATCTTCCTTCCTTCCTTGTATTCTTTGGTATATTGAATTGGGTCAGTTTATATATGTAAACTAGCATCTGGGATTAACATCTGTGGCAGATTGAGTTTATGCAGATATACTTTACTGTCGATATCTGTTTCTGTTCTGTCCATTGTCTTTCCTTTGGTCTATAACACAAGTTTGTTGATAAAATTATTATGGCCTAATTGAAGTATCTGACCCACCTTCCTTTAAAAGGAGCAGGTGTCTTGATTTCAGTGGGAGTTGTATCAATTCCTTTATCAGGAGACAGCACCGGTCCACAACTCCTATATGAACAGAGGTCAGTTCGAAGCTGAGAAGTCCCAAGGCTCAGCATACAGGGAGCATTGTATCTAAACATGTACCTCCTCTACTGTTTAATTTTATGTTGGGGTACCAACCTATTTAAAGACACACTGCAATTAGTTCTTTGAGTTTACTACACACGGAAATGCCGAAGTAGAGCTTAACCCAAATCATGCTTGCTGAAATTTCAAAACAACATTTTAGATTTAACCAGAGGTGGCCATATCTCGTACATAGAAATGTGGGTTATGCTTTGCGCAGGCAAACTTAGCAAATCTCTGCTAATAACATCCATCTAATGCACCAGATCCAGGGTGTGCAGTTTTCATTTACTTGTGACCTACAGAGGAAAATAAAAGGCAGGAAGAAAAATAAGTGACGTGGATGGAAAAGTGATCCATAATGAGGAAGTGTGGCCGTTCCATCCATCCTGTGTGAATGAGAATAAAGTAATGCTGAAACTGAAAGACATAGGATTTCATAGAGGAAGAAGAGAGAACCCGTGTAAATACAAAGCTTCTGCAATAGATGGGCAATCTCTCTCATCTCCCCCTCCCCCACAAAAAAAGTGTCCTTTATTTATTGTGTACATGTAGTAGTATGGCACCATTTTGCAGTATACTTGAAGAAAGGTTCCCTGCCCCCAAAACTGTGCAGCCTGAATTCTGACAAGAAGAAGAAAAAGAGTAGGAGGTGAGAAGGAGGAAGGACATAAGAGTGCATTGTCCTAAGTGTGCACTCGCATGGAATGGAGCTTACCCAGGGAGAAACAACCCCCAGGTAAGCTAATCCTGGGGTTGTTTACCTAGGGGTACAGTCATTTTCATATTGCTGCTCTTATCCAGGAGTTAGTTAACCCTTTTACCTTGCTATCAGATAAGAGCAGCCACATAAAATTTTCATGTGAGGTAACTTTTACCCAGGGTTAAAGTTACCAAACATCACCACATACTAACATTTCATTAGTTTTAGTGTAATGAACACTGGTGGGTAATATTCACGCTAATGTATGCAGTACATGTTGGTGCAATGGAAAATGCCTATAACTGAACATGTATAAGGCTGCTTTCACACATGACAAAAATGGGGTATTATAATTGCTTGAGATAATACCAGATATTATAATTGCTGGAGTTTTGTAATGTGTGAATGTACTAGTCCCCTTTTATGCTGCGAGATCTTGGGTCATTGGGTGTTTTTACACACACATTTCTCCTGGATGTTTACTGTTACATCCTGAACTTTCTGTGTGTCTAAATCTCTCACCCAGATCTTAAAAATCTGGATCTTTGAACTTCTGCGTAGAACTTCTCCCAGAACTTTTGTGTGTAAAAAGTTCTCCTGGTAAACTGCTTTGCTTAAGGCAGCTGTGGTCACTTGGTTTCCATGGCAGTAGGAAGGGGAACGCTAGTCATTAAATGGATCATTATCAGTTTGACAGGTCATGTGGGGTCCTACGTCAGCGGAAGTCCCGCCCTGGGATGGAAGTGACGTGGGTAAGTGGAAGTGACGCAGAAGGGGGTAATGCTTGTGGGTCAGGGTGGCTGGAACCTTCAGTTCCCTGAACCCCCAAGGTCCTTTGAAGAGGGCCATGTAATGCCTCTATGAACTCAGGAGAGTGAGATGGACCAGTAGGTATGGGTTTTGTGAGGATCGGAGCAACTTTATGGTTCGGGGTAGGGTGAATTGCAGCTATTGGGTCATGTAACCCCTCTACAAGCTCAGCTGCGTGAGGTGAACCATTCGGTGTAGGTTTCGTCATTCTAGCCCACTCAATCTTGGAGAACATTAGGTCCAATGGGGTGGGGTTTCCGGGGTAGGATGAGTCGCAGAAAGAGGGTCATGTGAGGGTTCAAATGACTCAGGAGTGTGAGCGGAACCAATTGACAAAGGTTTTGTCGTCCTAACCCACCTCGTTGCAGAGATCTGACCTAGGCTGCGAAAGGGGTGTGTGCAGTCGGAATTGACTGAAGCGGGTCTCAAACCGCTCACCATGCCCCCAGTGATCAATCGGAAAGGTTTGTGGACTGTAGTCCTGCCCCCTAGGGTTATGAAAGAGGGGAGCACCATTTTCTGAGCCCTCTACAGACCAGGGAGCCGATCGCTACCAGTTACACGGAAAAACTGAAATGGCTTTCCATGCTGATACTAACGCCTGTGAGGCCTATGGAGTTGACTAACCCTCCAGAGGTAGTGAGACAGTTATACAGAAAACATATATTTCCAGTTTGGAGGATGATGGTGAGAGCGGGCCTCTGGCTAAGGTTCTTTTTAGCACCCCGCTTCATGATGAAGAAACTCTTATGGGATTGTCGACTTCCGCTGAGACCCCAGATGGCCTAGAGTTGGTAGAAGAAGGCATACCCCCACTCAGCTCCTTAACCCTGCCCCAAAATTCTGAGGTAAGAAAGATTTTTAGACGGATTAAAAAGGGTTCTCTCCATCTAGAGATGTGTGTCACAAAGCAGCCCCATGGAGAAAAAAAAGACTACTGGCTCATTAGTGCTTTTAAATCTTGTTCCAGGAAATGTTTGAAGGCCCTATACTGTTCTCTGAAGAGGCTAAACCCCAATCAGAAGGTTTGGAGTGTTTCTGTCCTGAGAGGAAAGATGAAAACCAGGATCCTTGTATTATTCTGCAAAAGCAGCTTGGGTTGAAAATCTGTGAATCTGATTATAGGACAGGAACAGAAAGGTTATCATATGTGATAACCTATGCTTGCAATCCATCTTTCACGTTCAGATGATGATGGGGTACGCATTATGTTGTTTATGTATCAGTCAGGACACTTTTAATCTTACACTTATGCTGTTCTGTAAAGTGGATTCCTCTCCTGATCCTGAAAGCATGTTGGAAGGAATGATCAATCCTGTTGATTTCCCATGTGTTAGAATTTGTAGAAATCATGGTTAGAAAAAGACACTTTAAATCCTTTTTTTAAAAGAGGAGTGTACAAGAACATTGAGCATTGATGCATACCTAGAAATGTTGTACTGTATTACACAGATCTGTATTAAACAGATATGTAAATAAAGTTATTTAAAACTGGCTTTTACATTTTAAAATTTCATGTTTTTCTGAAACTATTAAATACTACAAAATGGTCAAACATGCTTTAGATGCAAACCCCAAAGCGTAGTTTGGTTACCCCTCTTAGATTTTCTGTACAGTTATGTGAAAGAGAGCTTTTTAGGTCATTTTAAAGAAAAACAGATTCCTTTTAGCTACATTTGCCTTGACTTGGAGCTGGTTGCAGGGGTTGGGTCTTTCAGACTAGCCTTGATTAAGTAGACAAAGGGTCTGTCCCACCATTTCTATTGAACTCAATGGGGACATCTCCCAACTGTCTAAACTTTCCCTACCCTTGCATTCCTTTTAGGGGAAGGGTGCTGCACAACTATGAAGAGAGAGTTAGGTTCATTGCCCCCCTAAGCCACAACTACATATGATTCCGCAAAACTTAGAAAGGCTAATCTTTACCAAAAAATAAATAAATCAGCCCTGAATCATAAGGAGCAGTCTTGCTGAAAGGCAATATGCCCAGTTCACAAAAGAAAAAGCCCCAAGAAAAGCAGTTTTTTAAAAGCTGGGCGTTGCTATGCAAGGTTGGGTGTGGGCATGGTCTTGAATGCATTGCCTTGATTGGATCTTTCCAAGGGGCTGGAGTATGATCAAACTTTCCTTTGATTAAGTAGAGAATGGACTTTGCTACATTCCATGCAAGGTTGGGTGTAGACTTCAAAGCAATGCCTTGATTGGATCTTCCCAGGGAGCTGAAATCTGCATAGGAGATGTAGCTGGAATTTGCATTGAGAATGGGAGTTCCCAGCCCATTGGTTAAGTGGAGATGGGGTAGGTAGAATGAGCCCGCCTATGCCTCCCTGCCTGCGTCCCCCATTGGTTAGTTGGAGAAGGCATGGGTCAACTTCCATTGAAATGAAATCTGCATCAGAGATGGAGGGGTGTTGTCCAGAGATGGATAACTGTCCTCACACCCATTGGTTAGTTGGAGAAGGGGTAAACACCCTACACCCAACAAGAAGGGTATATAAAGGAAGCCAGCATCTCTCCAGATCAGAACTGAATTTCACGAGCATTGGCTGTGAGGTTCATGGTCTAACCTTCTTCTACACCAGCAATCTCAAGGAAAGCTCTTCAGCTGAGCGGGTGTATGTCTTCTTCTACCAACTCTAGGCCATCCGGGGTCTCAGCAGAAGTTGATGTTCCTGTAAGGGTTTCTTCATCATGAAGAGGGGTGCTAAAAAGAACCTGACCCAGAGGCCCGCTCTCACCATCCTCCTCCGAACTGGAAATATACCGTTTTCTGTATAACCGTTTCACTACCTCTGGAGGCTTAGTCAACTCCATAGGCCTCACAGGTGTTGTATCAGTATGGAAAACCATTTCAGTTTTTCCATGTAACTGGTAGCGATTGGCTCCCTGCTCTGTGGAGGGCTCAGAAAATGGCGCTCCCCTCCTTCATTCCCCTAGGGAGTGGGACTACAGCTCCACAAACCTTTCCAATTGGTCACGGGTGGTGGGGTGAGCAGTTTGTAGGGATGGGCAAACGTGGTTCAGAAGTTTGGAGTTTGAACCGAACTCAACCAGTTTGGTCGACTGAACCGAATTTTTGAACTCAGCTCTGTTCGCCCATCTCTAAAAGATAATATTCCATTTAGTTCAATGGGTTTGAGTTTCTGAAGTTTGTTCGGAAGTTCGGACCGAACTCGAATAGTTTGGTCGACCGAACTGAACTTCTGAACCGAACCAAATTTCCTAACTCTGTTCTGTTCACCCATCCCTAGTGGTTTGAGATCCCCTTCGGTCAATTCCGACTGCACACACACCCCTTTTGCAGCCTAGGTCAAATCTCTGCAACAAGGTGGGTTAGAATGACGAAACCTTGGCCGATTGGTTCAGCTCACACTCCCATGTCATTTGAACCCTCACATGACCCTTTTCTGAGACTCATCCTACCCCGGAAACCCCACCCCATTGGACCCAATTTTCTCCCAAGACAGAGTAGACTAGGATGTCAAAACCTACACTGAATGGTTCAGCTCACTCAGCTGAGCTCGTAGAGGGGTTACATGACCCAATAGCTGCAATTCACCCTACCCTGAACCCCGCACCATAAAGTTGCTCTGATCCTCACAAAACCCATACCTACTGGTCCATCTCACTCTCCTGAGTTCATAGAGGCATTACATGGCCCTCCGCAAAGGACCTTGGGGATTCAGGGACCCTTCGGTTCCAACCTCCCTGACCCAAAAGCATTACCCTCTTCTGCATCACTTCCACTTACTCACATCACTTCCATCCCAGGGCGGGACTTCCAGCCCCCAGGATTGCAGGACTTTCGCTGATGTAGGACCCCACGTGACCTGTCAAACTGATAACGATCAGTTTGATGACTAGTGTCCCCCTTCCTACGCATGGCAGCCTGTCACATGTACAGGTGCGGCTACTTTAGGCTGCTTCAGGGCAGTGTTTGTGTGAAGAATGCATCTGGAACTTACTTGTGGACTGAGAAGATTGAAAAATCTGGAACTTTAATGTGTGTGTAAAAATGCCCATTGTAAGAGCTACCAAATGTGACTTTTACAATGACCTGAGATCTTTCAGCATAAAAGGGGAATAGTACATTCACACATTACAAAAAATTGCAGAATTATAATACCCGGTATTATCTCCAGGTATTATAATAGTCGATTTTGTAAGGTGTGAAATCAGCCTTAGTGGAAGAACATGGGGCAAATGCAATGTGTAAAACATTGAAATACAGGTTCTGGTTAGAGGTGCATCTGGGCACCCCATTGAATCTGGGGTGCCCAACTCAACCTGTCGGCATTTGGGCACTGAGCGGTGCCCAAATTCGACCCAATAGACTACCTGTGTGCTCCTGGGCTGACACAGCTGGTCGCTGCTGCTCCTCCTGGCAGCTGCTCAGCTGGGCCAGGTTCTTCTCACATGGCTTTTCTGGTTGGGGGTGTTGAGAAGAAGAGGCCTTTCTTGGCACACCAAACCCTGGCATTGGGCTGGGTGGTGCATGTATTGCACAGGTCAAAATGGGGCAATCCATTCTTAAACCAGGGGATGGATCATCCCATTGTGACCTGTTGGGTACTTCTTCCAAGACTAGTCACAGCTGGAGACAGGATGCTGGACTTAATGGACCATTGGTAGGCACTGCGTATGTTCTCATGTACATGCATTGCCTTTAGTCTGACTGAAGGCCTCTGCTATGGACAGTGTGGCATACCACCAGAAGATGCCTCCTCGCTTCCACACACCCCCACTCAGAAAAGCCAAGCGGGAAGAACCTAGCTTGGCTGAGCAGTGGCTGGGCAGGTGAGTTAGCATGGGGATCACACGGGTGCAGGCAGGTGCTGGGATCAGCTTCCCAGGGCATCCTGGAATGTGGCATCTGGGCACCAGATGAGGGGATGGGTAACCTGTCAGGTGCCCGAAAAACGCAGGTATTACCCAAAGGTAGCAAATGTGCTACCTGTCATAGCTCTAGTTCTCGTGGAATAATTTGTAATGGAAATAATTGTTCTCGAAAGCATTATTAGAGTCTGTATCCCATCATCTTTCTCCCAGAAGCAGAATTTCCCTCATCATTTTTTGCCACTAATTTGAGAGCTTAGCTGCCTCAAAACCAATAGGGCAGCATCGGAAGCACCGCAGTAGCACCATAAGACAGAGTCCCTCAAGTCACATTTTATAAAACTGATCTTGAGTTAGGAGAAATACCATTGCTTCTCTCCATGCTGGCTAACCTTTGAATTAACTTTCTCCCCATGTCAGCTTCTTTTCATTTTGGTTCACGTGGTGTAGAAATAGAATTATATTACAACTTATCTGTGAAATTACAGAAAGGGGGGAAAGAAATCATAGCATAGATCTAATTAGCTTTTCAGGGGTGGTGGTAGAAACCAATAGAATATTTGGAGCACTGAACAAAAGGATCATATTCATACAATTGTTCTTTCAGTGCAAGCAACCAACTCGTTTATCCTCTTTGAGGGTGAGTTTTCTCTGGGAGCTTATGATAGTAAACAGATAAGATAACCTTGTAGCTTATTTATCTTCCAGGACAGTAGAAGGCCATGAATCTTGTTTAACTCTAAACATGTTTCTCCTCTTTGCACTTGCCTATCTTCTTATATAATAGGTTTAAGGTTGCAAGCAGCTGCCTTTGATTACCCATTCTGCATTACTCATCAAAAATGCTATGATCGTGCAAAGCACCAGGTACCTTCAATTGCCATGTGTCCGCCTAAGCTGTGGCAATGGGTCTTAAACATAGCCCACAAAATCATATTTTGTGGGTTAATTCCAGCTATGCTGAATTCCATGTGTTAAATTATTAATGGGAAATCTTATCTCTTTTTATGGTAATACTGTATCTTTTTCATGCAACATCCGGAATGCATGACTTAACTGTTTTATGAACTTGGACCTTGGGAATGCTGGCTTCATCTCTTAAGCCACTAAAATGTGCTGAGCAAACACCAGTGTTAGTCAGACTACATCAGGGCTTAGATTTAAAACCACCATATCTACAACCAAGCTTCCCAGGAGCCACTACTATTATTATGCACCAGCAATGTCCCTAACACTGAACAATTATTAGAGAGAGGTTGCTGGCCCAGGAGCTTACAATATAGGATGGACAAAGGGGGGGGGGGGACATTGGGTGCTTTTAGACAGACGGGATGCCCCATTAATGCCCCAGTACTGGCCACACCAGCCTACTTCACCCTCAGGGGGCTTCACCTAAAGGTGCTCTGCCAGATGTGCAGGTGTGGGGCAGGCTCCCGTTCAAGGGCAGCCCTGCTGGTGGTTGTCAGGTGGGGGCAAGGTAAGGGGGCCACTAAGTGGGTCTGGGAGGGGGCCAGGAGGGTCAGGCCGTCTCTCCCTTGGCACTCTGGGTTGCCAATAATCCCCTCAGGCTGTTGGGTGGGCTTTCCTCGGGTACTTCGGAGGCAACCCTTTTCATCATAGGGGAGGAGAGAATGTGCCAACCAGAATAGGGGAGGAGGATAGGGTATCCAGGCACACGCTACAACCGTTCCCCAGGTCACCCGAGTGCAGCACAAGGAGGGATACCAGACAATGAGGGCGAAGGGGGAAGGGTCTGGAGTGATGGCAGAGGGGAGGGAAGGAAGAGGGAATGGAAGAGGGGCTGGGGAAGGGGTTATGGGGGGTTCAGGCACACTGAGGGGCGGAGCAAAGGGCAAGGAAAATGGCAGGAAGGAAATATAATACCAAGGACCAAGTTAGGCCTAGGAAGGGGGGGTGCCACAGGGCTACACAGGCAACACTCACACGGAATCAGGCAGGGAGGGGGGGTAACAGGGAGCAAGACTAGAAGAGTTCAAGCAATCACACAAGCAATGATACAAGGTCACACTTAGCTTCCACCAGGCAGGAACAGGGGCCAGCTTCTCTCTATGATTTCCGGCGGGGAACTAATGCCCCGCTGGTGCTTTTATCCATGTCTGAAGCTGCCCAGGTGAGCTCACTTCCCAGCACTCTGAGCCCCGCCCCCCTGCCGCACACGCTCAGCTGCTATGCGCGCGCTGCGTCGTGGCTGGGAAGGGCCTGTCATCTGCGGGACCGGGGGCTGTCTGTGGGGGGAACCCCCCGGGGCCGCTTGGGAGGTCCCATCCTTATGGGAGGCGACACCCTGCGGTGTGGACAGAGGAGCCCCCCCTGGGCAGGGGGGCGGGGCTCCTCCCACAACTCTGCGGCTTCGGCGAGGCAGTCTCCGGATCCTCTGCCGCCAAGGCAAGCCGCGCTGCTGTGTCCTGACAGTGGTCCTCTGGAACATCCTGGAGCACCACTGGTGGAGCGAGCCAGCCAAACCTGGGGTACTGGCCCAAAGTGAAGCAGCGATCCATCTAATGCATGTACCCACGTTGCTGCTTAACTTCCGCCAGTTGTTGCCCTGAGCAACCCGATAGCATTGTGGACACTCTAGCTCGTATGTCTGTGGTGTGTGGCAGGGTGGCATGCTGTGTGGACAGATTGTGGGCCAGGGAACCTGCCAGGTCAGTCTGATCCTGACCCAGGTGGGGCTGGGAGTGGGAGGATGTGGGGGTGGACCCTTGAAGCAGCTGTGGGGGTTGGCAGCCCTGCATCCATCTGAAAACACTCAATGATACATTCACAAAGTTGAGAAGTCACGGATTCACATCTTTAGCTTGGTTACAGGATGAAGGGGGCCCTGAAAGACATGACAGTAGAAGGGGCATCGGTGAGCAGGCTGTGAGGAGCTAGGGAAAGCTAATGGAAGAGGTTGGTTCTTCGAAGGGATTCAAAAATTAGGAGAGAGTTCCAGGCATAGAGAGTGGCATGGGAGAAGAAGCAAAGACAGTTTAGGAAGCAGGAGACTCAGGTGGCTGAGAGTGGTAGCAGAGAAGGAGCAAAATTTCCCAGAGTGGGAACGTAATGGGAAATGAGGGAACAAAGAGAGGCGTATGGCCATGAAAGGGTAAAGCAAGGGGGTTCTGCTGGATGTGAAGGCTGAGAGGAAGCTGAATATGATCAAATCGGCAGCAGGTGAGGGGTATAACCTCAGCAGTGGGTTGTTAAATCAAAGTGAGAGGATTAAGGTGAGAGTGGGGAATGCCAGCAAGGAGGAAGTTTGCAGTAGTCAAAGTGAGATGACTAGAGTTTTGGCAGTGGGAGCAGTAAGAAAGGGCCAGATTTTAGCAAGGTTATGCAGGAAGAAGAGAAAGCCTAGCAACAGACTGATTGAGATGCAAAGGAGAAGAAGGCATCAATGATGAACCCCAGGCTACTTGCCGGGGGGCTGAGCTGGATGGTGATCCCATCAATGGAGACACAGATGGAAATGGGAGAAGGTTTAGGGGGGAAGATAAGGAATTCAGTCTTGGGAATATTAAACCTGAGATGACAATGAAACCTCCAAGCAGAGATGTCAGAGCACATAGTGTTCTTAGACAAGTGCCTCACCACCCATTACCCAAATCTAAGATTTATTTATTTTTAAAAATCAGTGCCATTTTTGATAGGACATCCCTGTCTGGTGACTGCGCTAAGGGGCCAGTACCACAGGTTGCTCAGTGCTCCACAGGGTCACATCCACAGTAGCTAACCTTGTGATACTCTGAATGTGCCATTATGTAATGGGGTCGTTTGTCGTAAAACGCCATGAAGCACTTCAATGGAATGAATCATAAAACGCCACTAGACTGTATTATGCACACCTTTAATGAATTATATATACACATCACATGATGTTCTGTATGTAGAAAGAAGTAACTGATGCAATTATCAATGAATTAAGCTCCAAAATTCTTCAATGACACACTGAATGAGTGTATAAAACCCAGTTAATTTCTCCGCTATAATTTCCTTTTGATCCTCATAATGAATGTGAGAGGTTAAATCAACATCGTCATCATCCAGATCTGGATTGCCAGCATTGTAACAACTGACACCACAGCAGTCTGTAAAGGCAACCTCTGTTTCTTACATGTGCACTGCATGGTTGCACATTGACTCTTGCTGCAGGTACACCTGATAAACTTCAACAGATGGGCTGGAGCCAACAATTGAGATGATTTTGTTTGTGACAGCCCTTGTCCCTGCATTTCCCAACCCCATTTTAGTGGATCTAGCTCAGTTTCCATCCACTGCTGAACCTGATGGTATACCCTGAAGCTGTGAAATGCACGAGTCTGAAGTCGGTGGCAGTGTCTTTGGCTTAACATGCACTGCAGATGTCGACACTTTCCTGGTGAACATGTGAAGGTGAATGATGTTGAGGGTCTCGTGCTTTCCTCCATACAATATGGAAATAGCTTTTTCTCCAGCTGTAGCAACAATGGGTCTTTCATTATTTGGTGTAGTGAAGATTGATGCTTGTTGGCGGAAGTTTTCATTGCTGCTTAGCATTTTCAATGCCTCACCTTTCTCAACCGAAAACAGTCTTGATGTGGTATTGCAACCAAGCAGTGCATGAGCAAAGAGAATGTTTGAAGGGACATCCTCACCGAGTTGTTTTCTGGCAGCTTTGATTGATGTCATAAATGACTATATCTTCGGAATTCCTTTTGGGTTCTGGGCAGAGTAAAATATCATATGAATATTCATTGACGTAAGGCAGCAGAAGAACCAGAAGGTCTGTATTGTCTCCAACTATGACAGTTGTCATAGTGTTTGCTGAAGCAACAGCCTGCTTAGCAATCAACACATCTGCATCGTCCTTTCCTTGTAAAGTTGTGCAACCTATTGCTTGAAAGCGTTCGCACAAGTGTTGAATGAACAGTTGCTTGTTCTGCGGGTTTGCAAGAAATTTCTGTTTTTTCAAAACAGTTGTTGTTGAGGGTTGGAATTTCACTGTTGGCCCCATTCTGCCTTTTTGTCTATGTAAATGCACGTGAGCCTTTGTGGACAGCTGGTTTTGCTATCCATCAAAGACAATAGTAGGTTGCCCATACTTCTTCCATACATATTCTGCATAGGATGTGAAGATTTGATTAAATGTTGTGTTGCGATCCCAAGGTATGCGTTATAGTAGAGACCCTCCATCAAGTACATAATGTACCTGACCACTTGGAAGCATCCCTGAGCTGACCATATTCTAAATGTGTTTAACCAGTTGAAATTTTGGTGCCTCCCTCATCATTCCTTCAGCATCAAACAAGGCAGCAGGAACTGTACACAATTTATATGAGAGCAGTTCTTCTAAATCTTGACCACTAGTCTCAGCACAGAGCAGGAGTCGTTGGAACAAAAGTTGGGGGTCTACATGGAAGGAATCCGTAGCACGAACGTGTTTGCTCTCCAGTGTGCGTACCCGCTTGTTCCTTTTGAAGGTATATGTGGTGACAGCTTGGGCCATCATCTCCTCTAATATTTTATTCCCAATTTCTTCCGCTCGGTCAGCATTAGTGACATCATCACCAATAATGCCACCAACTATGTTTCTCAAAGTGGTGTACACATTCGGCGGTGTGATGAAGTCAAGAACTTTCTTTGTATCCTCTGCATCCCTTCTTTTTCTGGCAGGTGACATGGTAACATGTTATTTGCTAGTAACATGGGAAGTCCCTGTGAAGTCCTGCATGGCAATATTCATGTGTGCACACATTGGTCATGACATCACCCACAGAAACCGCTGCTGTTAAGTCATTCTTCGTCCCCTGTGTCAATCCACCACTTCACTTCGCATTAACACTTGCTCTATGACAAGGTCTGTTGACAGGCCACCCCAGTAAAGGTCACTGCGTTGCACCACGTGGAATCCCTCGCAGAACTTGCTGTAGATATCAGGGGCTGTTCTTTCCAGTTCTGTCATATTCTGTAAGTAAATACGAGCCCTTGAAGCGTACAAATTGTGTCCACTCACCACAAAAAATGGTAGAATATCTTGTACAGTTGCTAAGTGCAAGGCCCAGTTCCCAGTTCTTTCAGCTTTGATGTAGTTGCGCAAAATATCCACTATTCGCATATACTGGAGCCACAATGATGCAGGCTTGTATCCATTTAGGGCAGAACCAAGTTGGATACCTGTTTTCCAAGACGCACAACCATATCTTGTCATGGCGCGCTCTGTCCGCCCGGGTCAGTAGCAGGGTTTCCTGCAGTCTTGGAGTGGCTGGAGGGGGCAGAGGGTCCAGGAGCGTCGTTGCAGGCGGTGCGGGGTGGCGGAGCTATCCCACACATTAGCATTGCTCTGGGCTCCGCCGCCCCAGCACACAAAGGGCAACACATGACTCCGTGGTGGGTCGAGGCCCTGCCCGGAGCACACCAGCCTTCAATTAGGCAAAGGGCTATAAACAGTACCGGCGGGGCTAAGAGCCACCGCCGGTAATCGTTCATGAGAGACTGGCCCCTTTCTGCCTGGATATTTCTGTTGGTGCCTGTATTGAGAGAGTGTGGGGATTAGGGGCGCCGAGAGGGGGCAGGAGTGCCCCGGGGAACAGGATCACACCAAGACTCGCGCTACAATCGGCAGAGCAAGAGGTGGCAGCAAGGCCCTGGTGGGAAAGCAAGCCCTCAGGGTGGAATAGGGATACCAATATGGTGAGTCCCCAGCCTAGATCATCATCGGGCCCGGGGGTAATCGCTGACCTTAATTG
>QEPC01002769.1:4442303-4452306 GCA_003113815.1 Sphenodon punctatus
TTCTGAGATTATTATGGCTGCTATTTCACTAACTCTTCTTAATGAAATTATTGCTAACAGGAATACTGTCTTTAAACCCACACCCCATAACCAGTTCATTTGCGCCCCCATATAATCAATTCACGCTGCCCCGTGGGCACAAATTAAATGGTTATGGGTGGGGGGCAGTGTGAATTGATTATATGGGGGGCAGGGGCACAAATGAACTGTTTTTTGTGATGGGGGCAACGTGAACTGATTATGGGGGCACAACTGAACTGGTGTTATAAATATCTCTTTTCATGGCAAAATGAGCTTAATAGGCTAGCTGCATTTTGGGTGTCTTGTGTGTTTGATAGCAGCACCTCTGGACCAGTCGCACCATGTGCGTGCACAAGGCACAGGTGGCACTGACAGCAAGAAGCAACAGGCCCTGGAGGCCAGGCTGAATAAGCTCATCCCCTCCCCCAGTAAGGCAGTGGACGCAGTCAAGTTTCTCTGTGCCTGCCTCGCTGCCTGCCCGGCTGCCCCTGCAGTGGAACCACTCCTGGGGAGTGGTGGTAGATGCTTAGCTGGGTTGGGGGGGAAGCATTGGGAGGCCATGCTTGTCTATGGCCGCTCGGAGGGGTGGAGAATGGGAAACCTTCCTGCCCAGAGGGAGTACATGTTATGTAAATTTACACATTTGCATAATTAAGTGTGGCCTAATTATGCAAATTAGGCCCTGCATCAAGACTTTGCACATGACCTCACAAACCCTGGGACTGGCCCTGCCCCGTGTGAGGGAGGTTTTACTAGTGGAAGAAGATTTTGGCCCACATTGGCCTCCAATCACCATAAAAGAAGTGGAATCTTTGGTAGACTCCTTCAAAGATGGGAAGGCCTCGGGATGTGATCTGATCCATGTTGAGTTTTTAAAGACCCATAGGGAATGGTGGTTCCCTATGCTAGCGGCATTGTTTACGTCCATCAACAATGCAGGGGCTATTCCACCAGACTGGGGAAGAGCCACAGTTATACCTATCTTCAAAAAGGGACCAAACAGTGACCCGGCTAATTATAGGCCTATTAGCCTGCTTTGTATTGTTGCCAAAATCTATGCCAAGCTCCTGCTGCATAGATTCACAAATTGGTTGGTGGGAGAAAAGATAATCGCAGCAGAGCGGGCTGGATTTCAGCAGGGACGCTCAACCATCGAGCTGTGTTTGATCCTTTATCACATAATTTGCAAGTATAGGGCCCCGAATGGCTCATTTTTTGTGGCCTTTCTGGATTTGAGGGCCGCTTTTGATTCCATAGATAGGGCTCTCTTGTGGGAGAAGCTGGCAGGCTCTACTATAGATAGGCGTCTGCTTCAACTAATTTATTCCCTTCACACTCATTCCTCTTGTGCCGTTAAAATTAACCGTCAGGGATATCTGACGTCACCAATACCTACTACCAAAGGGGTCCGGCAGGGCTGTGTCTTAGCACCAGCCCTGTTTAACTACTACATAACTGATGTAGCAGTTCTTATGGCGGATTCAAGGCTTTTCCCTCCCAAAATAGCGAACAGATCGGTAGGCTGTCTCTTGTATGCAGACGATGTGGTCCTCTTGTCCCAAACGCAAGTAGGCCTAAAACGTCAACTAGTGGCCTTTGCGGCTTTCTGTGAAAATATGAAGCTTACTATCAGCACCCAAAAATCAAAGGTGATGGTATTCTCAGCCAAGAGACGGAAATACAACTGGGATATAAAGGGGCAAATACTCCAACAGGTCCCTAATTACCGCTACCTGGGTTTATTGTTTCACCAATCGTCCGTGTGGAAGCCACATGTTCAACGTGCAATTCTGACCGCAAAGGGCCCTTCTAAAGCGTTGTTGGGTTTCTTTGCTCAAGCAGGCAGGACGGCCATTCTTCCGGCCATACAAACGTATAACACCAAAGTTCAGGCCCAGGTCTTGTATGGGGCAGAAATCTGGGCACCATTCTATGGTAAAGATCTCAACGGGATCCAGGCAGGGTTTCTTCGGGCCCTTATACACGCTCCTAGAAGTATACCATACGCGGCTGTAAGAGCTGAATGTGGCCAGCTAAGCTGGCAGTTAGTTGCCATGAGCCATGCTTTTAGGTTATGGACCAGATTGTTAGACCCACATTCACCCGAGCTGCTGCGGGCCATAGAGTGAACATACATAAATCAAGCACTGCCATCAGCGTCCTCGCCCCTTCCCTCCAACCCCACCATTTTGGCTTCCATCCCTCCCCACAAGCATGCCATGCTGCCTTTTCCCTCACCCTGCCTTGGTGCTTTCCTACCCATTTCCTGTGTATACCATTCACCTCTGGTGCTCTGTGTATACCATTCACCTCTGTGTCATGGGGTGTATCCTGCTGCTCCCCAGCACTCTCTGGCCACCTGTGAACACAGTAAGGGGGAGAAACAATGCATAACAATAAAATGGAAGCCTTTATCATGTAGCTATGCAAACCCCACCCCACCCCAGATGCGTTAACTTATGTTTCTTCCTCTAAAAAGGTGGCCTCCAGGTACTCTGTACCGTCCACAAGAACCTCCAGCTGCTCCTCAATCGGCTGGTGTTCAAGCTCAAGCAAGCAGACAATCAGAGTCATAGTACTCATGTCCTCGTCAACTGTTTTGGTGGCTCTGGGTCAGTGACGGGAATGGAGGGACCTCCACTGGAGGTCACTGACAGCTTCCTAGGAGGAGCACGAGCGGTTGGAGCAGAAGTGGGCAATAGAGGAGCCACTGAATAAATAAATAAAATTTTAAAATATCGGTGGAGGAAGTGGGCAGTGGAGGAACCACTGAATAAATAAATAAAATTTTAAAATATCAACCTGCCTCTGGTGATGGTGCAACCATAGGGGCAGGGGGGAAGGATGACACAATGACTCCATCGACATACAGGGAACAGTCAAGGAGATCAGTGATAGTACAGCAATGTTTGCTGCTTGTGGTCAGAGGTAAAGTAGTTGTCCCAGATCTCCTTGTACCCCCTACACAAGTCCTGGGCCTGCCACTGGCTCATGTCCCTGCTGCACCATCTGGAGAGAGATCTAAATGTAAAGCCTGTGAAGTCGCTCCTTAAAAGGTAATGGCTCGTGAAGAGAGAGCACCGGGCATGTACTACAAACCAGGATGAGCCAGGACAGCACATGTTTAAATTTGGCACGCATTGGCCTTTTAAGGCATCGAGCAAGAGTGGAGAGAGGGGCAGAAAATATTTGCTCCTCAGAAAACTCTGGGCTTTTTGCCCACAACTCTAGGGTGATTGTGGACGACCTGTATGTGTGAAAGGCTACATGTAACCTAATTGACAGAATGCAGACACGTGGGTGCACATCTGCCTGCATTCGCCTACGCAGTGGACTCTGCATGTCCCAAGATCCCATCATGAGTGGGGGCTCTGTGTCCATTGTGCAGTGGCCACATTTCCAGTTGGGGGTGAACAGCTAATAAACAGGCAGGTGGACACCTATCTTGTGTGGGTCAATATCCTGTTTGTTAACACGCTAGAATGTTTCTCCCTGAGATTCTCATATGCACTTAATAAATGTAACACATCAATACAGATGGAATGCTTGTGTTTGGACGACATCACATCTGAAATTATGGTTAACCTGTTTTCAATTATCTCCCCCCTTGACCCATTAACATGTCTGCTTTTTCCTCATTAAAAGGCAATTCCCCCACGAACTAGTTCATGCCATTGGCATACTAATTAGGCATTCATTTCATGGCAGTTTCCACTCGTAGAAGAATAGGCAAAACATTATGTGCCAGACCGTGAAACAGACTTCAGGGGAGTCTTCAGACTTCAGGGGAGCTTGGCCAATTTATGCCAGTGCATACTCTGATCCTGCTGTTGACTGTTGCTTATTAGTTTTAATAGCTGTCAAAAAATTAAATGTGACTATTTAGTGTTAGAAGGAATGGTGAATTTCAGCTAACAAGGCTAGATGCTCAGGAGATGTAAATTCATTCTGCAGCATGTTGCAGTCACTGGGTTTTCCTTGCTATTCCAACAGATTAGACTCCAGATGGTTCTTGACCCTTAGCTCCGAGAGGTCTGAGAAATGGTTGTTTTTTTAGTAATGACCTCTTATTAACTAGTTTAAGGAATTAAACTCTTGTTCCCAAAACAAAACATCAGTCCTTGGCCAACAATCCCTGGCTATGCTAATGTGCCTGATGAGGTACAAGAAAAGGTGACTATGTAATGGAATTAGGCAGTCCTCAGGATTGTGGAAAGCACCATGATCGTAAAACAGAATTAAAATAGCCAAGGGACGCATATTCACTGTCTTCCCCATTGCCACCAATGAGGAAAATGTACTGAACTTATTTACCCTCATGAAAAATTGATATAGTTATGTAGTATTGGGGGCTTATTTTTGATAAATATGTATGCATACCAATGATCTGTGCATGGATAAGGTTGCCCAATTATATTGTATGCAGCATGTGTAAGATGTGTAAAATACCCTGTTGGGTTCTCTATCTTTTATAGAAACTTATTGGTAATGATGGCATCTCTCTGTTTCCAAAAATACTCTGGAGGAAGCTGAGTAGCGAAACGTTGAGATTCTTTATTTGTATCAGAGGAATTGGATTGTTCATCATCACAGCACAAGTGTGGACTTTAAGCATTCAATGACTTTTGGTTCTTTGCAGAACATTGGAAAATCATTCTTCTAGACCATCATATTGGACTTTATTTCTTCTTGCTGTATTTTGTTGTTCCATTTCTTGCTTGGTTGGTCTTTATTAAATTGTATATGCAGAAGAATTTAAGGTTGCAGTCTTTTGGTTCTAGTAATATTCTCTGGAAACATGGAACTGCTTCTGAGTGATTAGATGTGCAACAGCTGGGACTTAAAAATGGGAAATGAAATATTTTATACAAGCAGAGTTGGTTTCACTTTAAATATATGTTTGCATGCTAGGTCTTATTCTGGAGTGACTGTCTAGCAAATTCTGCCCCAAAAGACAAGCTCGTGCAATTGAAACCATGACAGGACACAGTTCTCTAGAGATTATGATGAAAGAGGGGATTCTCTGTAATGCAGAATTCATCCCTAGAAAATCATTTCCCCCCCCTTACAGCCTTGACAAAACTAGCACTTCTTGAAACATGCATTCTGAATGTCTATTTCTACTGCGCTGCATGGAGAAAAGATAGCTGTCAGAAATACATTAATGCCAAAAGCTTGTGAACTCCTGTACAAAGAGAGCAGGAAAGAGGACTGGAGGGTAATGAATGTAATGCCAATATTTTAAAAGGGCTCTAGAGGCGATCTTGGAACTACAGAGTGGTGAGCCTGACATCTGTGCCAGGCAAAATGGTGGAGACTACTATTAAAAACAGAATCATGGGGCATATTGATAAACATGGGTTAATGGAAGAGAGTCAACATGGATTTAGGAAAGGAAAGTCGTGCCTCAGTAATGTACTGGAATGTTTTGAGGGCGTGAACAAGTATGTGGATGAGCCAGTTGATCTAGTGTATCTGGATTTTCAGAAAGCATTTGATAAGGTCCCGCATGAGAGACTCTTGAGGAAATTAAAAAGTCATGGGATAGGAGGCAGGGTTCTATTGTGGATTGGTAATTGGCTGAAGGATAGGAAGTAAAGAGTAGGACTAAGGCCACTTTTACATGAGCAGCCGGATGCAGCACGCTGAAGAACGTGCTTCCTAAAAAGCCCTGCAGGGTGCGTTTAGATGCACCGGAAGTAGCTGGCCGCCATAGGAATCTCAGCTTGTGTGGTCTTTTTGAAAGTGCATTTGAGAAGCCTCGATATTGGGGTTTCCCAAATACGCCTTCAAAAAAACCAGACAAGCTGAAATTCCTATGGTGGCCGGCTACTTCCAGTGCGTCTAAATGCACCACAGGGCTTTTCAGGAAGTGCGTTCTTCAACGTGCTGCATCCGGCTACTTGTGTAAAAGTGGCCTAAATGGTCAGTTTTCACAATGGAGAGAAGTAGATAGTGGAGTATCCCAGGAATTTGGGACCAGTGTTTAAAGTATTCATTAATGATCTGGAAAGGGGGAGTAAGGAGTGAGGTGATCTAATTTGCAGACGATACCAAGTTATTCAAGGTAGTTGAAACATGAGCAGACTCTGAAGACTTGCAGGGGAATCTTGTGAGTCTAGGTGACTGGACATCTAAATGGCAGATGAAATTTAATGTGGACAAGTGCAAAGTGATGCACACAATGTACACAATGCTGGGTTCTAAATTAGGAGTTACCACCCAGGAAAGGACCTTGGAGTCATTGTGGACAATACATTGGAATCCTCCATGTATGGCGGCCATCGAAAAAGTAAACAGAATGTTAGAATTTATTCGTAAAGGGATAGAGAATAAAACTGAAAGTATGTAACTATGTAAGTCTATGGTGCGACCACACGTTGAATATTGTGTGCAGTTCTGGTAGCTCCGTCTCCAAAAATATATTATTGAAATAGAAACGGTACAGAGAAGGGTCACAAAAATGATAAGGGGTATGGAATGGTTCCCCTATGAAGAGAGGCTGGATAGGTTGGGGCTCTTCAGCTTGGAGAAGAGATGACTGAGAGGGGATATGATAGAAGTTTATAAAATCATAAATAGTGTGGAACATGTTAACAGGGAATGGTTATTTACCCTCTCAAATAGTACTAGGGAATTTCTAGGGAATTTTTGTCTCTGCTGGGTCCCAAGGTGGCTATTATGCTGATTACAAGGAGAATCAAGGTCCAGGAAATACAGTCCGAGGATAATGCTATCCGCTCCCAAATTATATCTGTCGGATATCACCAAATCAAGTTAATACTTGGTCAACTAAATTACCTATTGCAATGGGAGGACTGGCGCCTTAGAAAGGCTTTAACTTTATTTTGTTTAAACGTTTTTTCATCTGCAATGCTTGAAGGAAGGTACAATGGTATCCCCAAGGAACAGCGTATCTGTCAGACCTGTATTAACCAGGCAGTAGAAGATAGACTTCATATATTATTTATATGACCCATGTATGCTGGAGCCTGCAAGCTATTTTTGGGCACCCTTTATGAGAGAGATGCTAAAATATCCCCAGGAGATCTTTTGCTGAAACTCTTGAGTAGCCAGAATCCCGACGACTCTAAATTAGTGGTGAACTTTTGCATCCATGTTCTCCAAACCAAAGGGTTCTTTGTACAGCCAAAACTGTCAAATGATTGTTCTCTCTTTTATGTTTATTAGGGTTTCATTCTGTGTTTTTATACTTTGTTATGATGTATACATTTTATTCGTTATTGCCCGGTTTGGCTTTGTATTTTGACAGATTGTTATGGCTTTTTGATAAACCAATAAACATATTTCTTCTCTTCTACTAGAACTAGGGGACACTCCATGACACCTTTTTAACCTTTAAAACCCTGCACGACCTGAGCCCTACTTATCTACAGGACCACCTCACTCCTCATGTGCCTGTGCGACCTTTGAGATTGTCCGTGAGAGCCTTTTTGGAGGTTCTCCGGGCGAGGTGGGTGGCCACCGATTTTAGATCTTTTTCAGTGACCTGGCCGCCCCTGTGCTGTGGAATTCACTCCTGGAGGTTGTTCACTGCCCCGGGCTGCCCTGTGGGCAGGAGGGGCAGGATAGAAATTTTATATAAATAAATAAATAAAATAAATAAAACCAATGAATAGTAGATTTAAAACAAATAAAGTATTTTTTCACTCAACACACAATTAAGTTGTGGAATTTGTTGCCAGATGATGTGGTCAAGGACAGTAGTATACCTGGGTTTAAGAAAGGGTTGAACAAGTTTCTGGAGGCTAGGTCCATTAGCAGCTATTAGCCAGCTACTTTGGGGGAATGTAATATCTTACTGTTGGGAGCTGGGAGTGAACAACAGGGAATGGATCACCCCATTGTCATCTGTAGGGTACTTCTTCCAAGCAACCGAGATTGGCCACTGTCGGAGACAGGATGCTGGGCTCGATGGACCATTGGTATGACCTAGTATGGCACTTCTTATGTTCTTATCCTTATTTAGCAGCACTGAAGTACATTGTCAATAGGAAAGGGGGGGGGAGGGGGAGGATCTGCTGTGTTTACAAAGGCAAAAGAAATTCTCCTGGAGCCAGGCCAACTCAGCTCTGATACTTTTACCCACACTTCTTTTCTGGAACTAATTTTGTATGGGATTTCACTGAAGTCATGGACTTGAGCAAGGGCACAAGGAAGTGATTTAGGAATATTAAACTATTTTAAAACTGGCATGTAAATGTATGATGTTTGCAATTAGCCTGTATCATGGTGAGGATTTCTGTATACACAGAGTTTTCACTTTACCCATAATCTCTAGTATAGGTCCGGGATGCAGAAGAGACCAACATTTTTAACAAAGCTTACTGAAATGATTCTTTATGTGAACCTCCAGAGTTATTTGGTATGTTAGTCTCTGAGACTGTTCACATGAACTATTCCTTGCCCCAAGGTGTTTGATTCCAAGGTTAAGTTTATCTGGAGATAATGACTTCTGTGCATTCACTTTTGCCATGGGAATAAGTTACTTCCCAGTGTCCATAACCAGCGAGAGCAGTCACGTGAACAGTTAACATGTGGTGCTTTAACCTAGGGGTAAAGTGCCACACACTAGCCCCAAAGGGATTCCTTATGGTACCTTTCGGTGTAAGCCAGGGGTGGGGAACCTCAGGCCCCGGGGGCCAAATGCAGCCCTCAGCGAGTTTTTATGTGACCCCTTTCCAGTGCTTGGATCTGGATCCATTCTCTACCCCCAAGCACTGAAAAACTGAGCTCCGGATAATGCATCAGAGAGTAGGGCATGCACACAATGTTAGGGACAGATCCACAGCACAGATATATGATCTGGGCCCACCTTTTCTTGAATACACCCACGAAGCACCCCTGCCCCCAACATCTATGTGGCTCTTGGAGCTTGTACAAACTTTCAGTGTGGTCCCTGGGACAGAAAAGGTTCCCCACCGCTGGTGCAAGCCAATACGCTAACTGCTCATGTAACGGCTCTCAGGCCGCCTTCACACCTGCAGCGGCGAGCCCTGCGAGGGAAGACGTGACAGTGAGGAGGAGCCGGATGGCAGAAGAAGAGTCGGTGCGAACGGGGATGTGCCACGGCTTCATGTCAGGGAGCAAAATCCTGCCCTGCCGTGCGCGAGGGAAGCCGCGGCAGATCCCTGTTTGCACTGGCTCTTCTTCTGCCATCCGGCACCTCCCCGCTGCTGCATCTTTCCTTACACGTGTCGCTGCTGCCACACCCGGGTCAGGTGTGAATGCGGCCTCATTAAGTTAGTTACTAGAAGGTGATTTAACCCCAGGATAAGAGTATTCCCATAAATGGCTCTATTCCAGGTAAACTAACATTGGGGTAGTCTTTTCCAGAGAAGTTACCCCAGTTGAAGACCACTTCGGCTGCATTCACATGAGTCTTTTCTCCCAGCTCTTTAATTACCTGTGTGAGAGTACTGTTGTATTGTAGCATCCTTCACATGTGCTGCCAAGTCTCCCCCTCCACCCAACATTAAATTTTGCTGGGTGTTATTCCCTGTAGTTATCACCTCCTTTGGAATAGGGGGACATTTGTTACATAGAGGAGACAGAGTTAAACACTGAAGGCAGCAGCCACAGCAACCTGGGAACCAAACAGCACACTTTGATTTTTGTACACTGGCAATGCTGACTGAAAGAAATGACTTGAGGTGGGAGTGTTTGCGATGACCACTCAGAATATCCCCTTAAAACACTAGGGATGGGCGAACGCGGTTCGGCAGTTCAGCCCGAACTCGGCCTGTTCGGATGACCGAACACGAACACGAACATACCGAACACCGAAGGCGAAATGGCCGAACAGTTCGGTCAGTTTGAATCGCGTTCGGATGAGTTTGGGTGGCAAAAAAAGGTTCACTGGAAGGTCAAACATTACAGGGAGGTGTCAGTCACTGAGGAGCAGACTTCCAGGCACCAGGGGTGGAGAGGCTTGCAAGAAACGAAACTAATTATCTGCCTC
>QEPC01002769.1:4459869-4475934 GCA_003113815.1 Sphenodon punctatus
TTTTTTAAACAAAAATCCAGGCTGGGCAGGGTGGGTGGGGGGTGTCCCCCCTTCCACCCGCGCAGCCTGGACTCGGGGAGGGTTTTTTTAAAAAAACTTTTTAAGGCTTTAAGTTTTTACATTGCAGCCATTTTTAAATGACTGCAATGTAAAAAAATCCGGTACCCAGAATCCAGTACCGGGACCGGATTTACCGAGTCGAATCCGATAATGCCGGTACGCCCGGTACCGGCATTATCGGATACCGGATTTACCGGTTTTCCCGCCCCTATTGAACACGTTCCCATAGAGGGACCCAGTGGATGATTTTGGCTGTGGAGTGTTGAATAGAGATGGCGGGGGTGTGTGGGGGTGTGCAGATCAGAGCAAGGGAGGTCAGTAAGATGGAAGCTGCAGTAGTCAAGGTGAGAGATGACTAGAGCATGGACTAGGGTTTTTGCAACAGCAACAGTAAGGCAAAGCTGGATTTTAGCAATATTGTACAGAGCAAAGTGACAGAACTTAGCAACAGCCTGGATTTGAGGCTTAAAGGAGAGGGAGGAGTCGAAGATGAATCCCAGGCTACCGGCCTGAGGGACTGGCTGGATGCTGACTCCCTCAATGGAAATTGAGAGGGAAATGGGAGGGGAGTGGAAACTTTCAGGGGCAAGATAAGGAGTTCAGTCTTGGCAATGTTTAACATGTTTAACAAAACAAAACTTCTGCTCTTCAAAAAAATAAAGATTTAATCCATGAGAAGGGGAGTCGCGCATGCTGGGGAGGATGTTAAGAAATAGGAACCTAAAATAATGTCATTCTGGAGAAAAATCCCTAATAAGACATTCAAACGCACATAGTTTAGTAACTCCTTGATGCTGCAACTTTGGCTGGCAGCTCTATCTGTTCTAGCTAGGCTACTGGGAAAAGACTGGATCTTCCAGTGCTTGCGGCGGGAGAGTTTGCCAAATAATAATGGATAACCTTGTTAAAATTGAATACGTTTTACGGTATCTGGTCCCCTTTTTAGAATTTAAAAGGGGACGAAATACACAGATGGTTACACAATTATTTGTTTTTATTTTGTTTTTTTTATAAAGAATTATTAACGTTAGTTCATTTTGTATTTTCAAGTTCATATTAAAGATCAAAAAGCTTTAAAAAAAAAAATTTAAACAGTCCAATCTAAAACAGGGATCTGTCACTTATCCTTACCCAAAATGCTAAAACTAGGGAAAACCTGATGAAATTGACTGGCAGCAGGCTTAAAACAAATCAAAGAGAGTGCTTTTTCTCATGCTGCACAATTAGCCTGTGAAACCCATTGCCAGCAGAAGCTGTGAAGGCTGACAGCATAACTGGGTTCAAGAAAAGGACTGGATAAGTTGGTCAGAGGATGAGTACTCAGAAAGCTGGGAGTCTGGATCACTCTGCTTATGACTTGGGGCGTTAGCAGCTAAGACCTACAGGAGCCGGGTTTGCTCTGTGCAGTCCCCAAGGAGCCACCATTCATGTGTTTAGTGGTGTGTCCCACCGAATAAATAGGCAGAATCCCTGCCCACATTTCATGTGCTTGCGACAGCCTCCACTCAAGTGGTGTTAGTGATCTCCCTCCTTCAGCTGTCTGAGCTTGCTAGTAATCTTGCTGTCCCTGGCAGAGGGAGCTACAAATCTTGGGGGCACAGCCTAGGGAAACACTGAGATCAGTCTGTGGTGAGTTGGAGAGGGGAATCCTGAGCGGTGGGCTCAAAGTCTGCGTCCCCAGGGCTGAGGCAGGAGCTTCTGAAGTTGTGGGGATGGGAGTGGGGCAGCGCACAGCAAGGGGAGACCCCAAGATTGCAACTGCAGCAGCAGGAGCGGGTGTGCACCATGTTGGAAGAAGCTCAGGTGGTGTGGGAAGTTCTCTTCCCAACAGCAATTAGCAGCAGAGCCTCATGTCTAATCCATGAAGGCTACACCTTTTCTAAATCACCCCCATCCCTCCCCAGGCAGCAACAGTACCTGGCATCCGTGCGATCCTCTCCAAGAGGAGGGAATTTGACATCGGTCTTCCCCTCCTACACTCCAGTGCCAGCCCTGCCACTGGCACTGCCACCAGTGCTCACCTGCTGCTGCTGCTGCAATTCCAGGGTCCCTGCCTGCCCCACTCCCATACCTGCAGCTCTGGGAGTTCCTGCCCCAACCAGGCTCGAGGGGGTGGGGGCAATACTCTCTGCAGTCATGGGGTTCTCTCCCCAGCACCGGCGCAGATGGAAAGCGGGGAGAGGTGTGACCCACCCACCCCCTTTCTGTGCCTGCTGCTCTCCTTTCCTGGTGGGAAAGGAAGCAGAGCAGGCATCAATGTCAGTGTGGAGATCCTCCTCTCCCCTCGGTTCCTTTCCCAAATGGAGAGAGGAGTGCCGGCGGCAGCACACCGATCCTCTGGAAAAGATCATGACAGCTGGGCAGCTGCGCCAGTAATTGAGCTGGTCCCCAGACTGCCTGCTGGGGACAGCGGGATGATCGCTAGCTCTCCTCTCCTTAAGCTGCCTGCCAGCTGCTTGAATGCACTAGGTGTGACTCAATGGTGCTGGCAGACCTGGATGGGGGCAAGGCTGCCGGCGAACCTAATTAATGAGATGCAGACCCGTGGGCCTTTATTAGCCCACACCTACCCAGATTTGCCCACATGGTGGGCTCCACATTCTCTAGGACAAAACCATGAGTGGGGGTTGTGGGGTGGAAGGTGTGAACAAACAGCTGGCGGCCATCTAATAGACTACCCATCTGATGTGGGCTGTTGTCTCACCTGTTAACACCCTTGTTTGAGCACTTCTTTTCTGAGGCAATTGGAAATAGCCACTGTTTGGGGAATGAAGATTGGGCTAGATAGACTATTGGTCTGACCCAGGAGGATGACTGGTTTTATGCAATACTTTACAATGAATTGTAAATAGTATAAGAATGGTTGGAATTATCTCCAAGGTATCAAAATATGGACACCTACATTTAAGTAACTGTTAATTTCTCTGGCATTCAAAGAGTTTTCAAATGCAATGTTAGTAATGAAGGGGCCAGAAGAACAGACTGAGGACGAGGTAGGTGAATGGGCAAATACCATGGGAACACCTGGCAAACATAAGGAATGGTTTTCAGAGATTGGTTTCAGGAATAGTTTTCATTCTATTCTGAGGGGATTTAGCAGGAGAAAGATAGGAAATTGGGTGTTTGCTTTCGAGCCTGAGGATGTGAACAGATGAGAAGTTATCCCACATTAGCCCTCAATAAGCCCAAAGTTGCCTGCTCATGTGAACAGTAGCTGTCACATGTTAAACCCGAGGCCACCACTCATGACATCGTCTTGGGGAAGGCAGGGGTAACGGCAACGATGGGGCCGCTGCCTAGGATAGCCATACCTCCCCTTTAAAAGAGGACGCTTATGAATGTTGCAGGTCTGCATTGGTTCCAGTGCAGCCCTACACCATATATTTTTCATAAGTGTCCTCTTTCAAAGGGGAGGTATGGCTACCCTACCGCTGCCCATCTGTGATTGCACATGTCCACGTCTGCAGTCAGCAGCAAGATTGAGCCCGGAGGAAGGTCCTGCTGGCTTCCAGCAAGCTGATGGAACAGACTGGGGGGAGAGAAGGTGCCGCTGATCAATGGGCGCGTCTCCCTTCTGGTGTGCTCCACCAGCTGGCTGGCAGCCAGCAGTAGCAGATTCTCCCTCCTGGTCTGCTCTATCAGTGGGCCAGGAGCCAGCAGCCAGCAGGCACTTCCTCTGCGCCTGCTCCTGCTGCCACCACAGTGGAATCCTGGGGTCCTGTCTGTGTGCTTGCTTCCTGGGCTAAATCATATGGGGAGGAGGGGGGAAATAAATGGCAGCTGCCCCCCTGCCCAGCTACACCACACGGGAGGCTGCCCATTTGTTGCACTCCTTACACTCCATGCAGGTGGCAGCTGTGTAGAGTCTCCACGGGGCAACTACAGGCCTTGGCACACGCCTGACCATGTGTTAACACCCTGAGACAAAAACAATAAGTCTTCACAAAAACAAAAGACCTTTACTTGCCTTCATGCAAAAGTTATTAAACATCAACCACTGGCTTCGGAGGTGGCGCTGGGCTCCCCTAGGACGTTGGTCCTGGGGGACTTTAACGCCCATGCCGATGCCGGCCTTGCAGGAGCGGAGTGGGAGTTCATGGCTGCCATGGCAACCATGTACTTGCCCCAAATTGTCAACTGCCCGACCCACGTGGAGGGGCATACCCTCAACCTGGTCTTCTGTTCAGGCCTTGAGGTGGGTGATCCATTAGTGGGGGATGTCAGGATGACACCATTGTCATGAATGGATCATTATCTCCTACAGACCTGCCTCCCAGCACACCACCTCCAGAAGGGGATGGAACCAGTTAGGTTGGTCCGCCCTCGGAGGCTGATGGAACCGCAGAGGTTCCAGGAGGCCCTGGGGGAGTTATCCCTAGACCCTGACGGCCACACTGTCGATGAGCTGGTCCAGTTCTGGAACACCTTGATGGAGGCGACTATCGACAGGGTGGCTCCGAAACGTCCCCTGCCTCCGCTTCGTCACCGCAGGGCCCCGTGGTTTACCACAGGGCTGCGGGGTATGAAGCAGGTAGGCAGGAGACTAGAGTGATGCTGGCATCGGACTCGCTCTGAATCTGACCGTCTTCTCCCTAGGGCCCATTTAAGGTCCTATGTTGAGGCTGTGAGGACAGCAAAGAAGGAATTCTTTGCTGCCTTCATAGTGTCTGCGAAGTCATGCCTGGCGGAGCTATTTCGGGTGGTTCGGGGGCTGGTTAGTCCAGCCTCCCTCCGCCTGGATGGGGACTTGTCCCGGGCCCGCTGTGAGCAATTTGTCACCTACTTTACAGACAAGATTGTTCAGATCCTGAGCGACTACGACACCGGATCGAAGGCAGTAAGTGAGGAGCGTGAGGTTGCAGAGGCCCCGTCTGGTCCATCTTCTTGGGTTGAGTTTCAGGAAGTGACGCCAGCCGATGCAGTGGATGTCCTGGGGTCTGTTGGGGTCACCAGTTGTCAACTCGATCTGTGCCCGTCCTGGTTGGTGAAAACCTCCAGGGAGACGCTAGGGACGGTGCTGGCGAGGGTTATCAATGCGTCCCTTCGGCAGGGTAGATTGGCGCCCAGCCTTAAGCAGGCTGTGGTGAGTCCCCTGCTGAAGAAGCCATCTTTAGACGTGGATGCACTCGCCAGCTACCGCCCTGTCTCTAACCCTCTAACCTTCCCTTTTTAGGGAAAGTTATTGAACGGGTGGTGGCACTGCAGCTCCAGCAGCACCTTGATAGCATCGCTTTCCTTGACCCTTTTCAATCTGGGTTCCGCCCTGGCTATGATACTGAGACGGCGTTGGTGGCTTTGGCCGACGATCTCCGCTGGGAGATGGGCGCAGGACGGTCGACACTTCTGGTCCTGCTAGATCTCTCGGCCGCTTTTGATACCGTGGACCATGGGCTGCTGTTGAGAGGGCTGCGAGATCTGGGGGGGTCTGGACAGGACTGTTCTTGGATGGTTCCGCTCATTCCTTTCAGACAGAAGCCAGTAGGTGGTGCTAGGAGCTGAAACATCATGCCCCCAGACCTTGACCTGTGGCGTTCCACAGGGTTCCATTCTGTCTCCACTGTTATTTAATGTGTATATGCAGCCCCTGGGGGAGATCGTGAGATGGTTCGGGGTGTGTTGTCACCAATATGCTGACAACACACAGCTGTACCTCTCTTTTTCAACGGACCCAGGTCCTGCCGTCTCGATACTTTCCCAGTGTTTGGAGGCTGTGGCGGATTGGATGAGGCAGAGCAGACTGAAGCTGAACCCAGTTAAGACAGAGATGATGGTAGTGGGGAGGGCGAAGGAGGTGTCAGCTCCTCCTATTGGGGGCGGGTCTGCCCTCCGGTTGCCCAGCAGGTACGGAGTCTTGGGGTGATTTTGGATGTGGACCTCCTCCTGGATCAGCAGGTGGAGGTGGTGGCCAAAGCCACCTTCCGCCATCTGTATCTGGTGTGGAGACTGCACCCATACATCTCCAGACCAGACCTGGCCACTCTCATCCATGCCTTTGTTATCTCGAGGCTTGACTACTGCAACGTGCTTTACGTGGGGCTTCCCTTGATATTGGTTCGGAGGCTGCAGCTGGTGCAGAATGCGGCGGCCCGTCTTATGGGGACGGGTCGCCGTGAGCACATTACACCAGTGCTCCGTTCTCTGCACTGGCTGCCTATAGCGTACCGAGCCAAGTTCAAGGTGTTAGTATTGGTATACAAAGCCCTATACGGTCTCGGCCCCTCTTATCTCGGGGACCGCCTCGCCTTCCGTGACTCAGGACGGACCCTCCGATCCACTGGGGGCGCCTATCTGGAGGTCCCCCGTGTAAGGTGGGGGGCCACTATGGAGAGGCCGTTCTCGGTGGTCAGGCCATGGTTGTGGAACTCCCTTCCGAAGGAAGCCCGCCTGGCCCCGGGTTTGCTCCCCTTTCGGGGGGCATGCAAAACTTGGCAGTTCGCCCAGGCTCTTGGGGGGGGGGGAGGGGTAAATGGGGGAGATTGGTGGGGTGGGGAATTTGGGGAATTGGAGGGTAGGGTCGGGGGGGTGTTTTTTAAAATTATTTTAAAAGTGATGTTGGTTTTAGTGTATTTTATTGTTTTATCTTATTGTTAGCCACCCCGAGATGCCGTGGGCATGAGGGAGCGGCATAAAAATGCCAAGAAATAAAAAAATACATAAATAAATAAATATACCTATAAGTTCAAAGGGTAAATCATGAATAAGAGGGTGGGGTGTCTCTTTCCTCTCTATCCTCCCCCAAGCAATTTATTAAGACAACATCTATTATTCAAAATATTTTGACAAGTGGAAGTATGGCTATTCTCCCTGCCCCTGAGCCCTGCAGATACAGTCGGTGAAGCACAAAAGCAAAGCAGGAAAATTGTGCTAAGCACTAGTTTCCCCTTAGAAATACTTTGTCTCCTTTGTGTAATGACCTCCACGTGAAGACGGGTGAAGACCTGAGCTTTATGATAGATTATTTTGTTCTCTGTTGGAATTGAAAGCAAACACTCCTGATTCCCCTTTAATGCCAGCTGACCTAAATCTAAAAAGTCCTCGACCTCTTCCCAGACAATGTTTACCAGATGTGATACTGCAGAGGTATCGCCCCAGTCTGCTTCTTTAAAACTGTGGGGTTTTTAAAAAAAATTACTGGCCTTATTCTGCTCTCAGTGAATGCATGGATATTTTGCCATTGATTTCAATGGGAGAAAGATCAGGCAGCAAAACAATATTACGCCCCAAGCCAATTAAGTCTCCCCAGAGTGAAAATGTAATAATATGAGTAAAAGCAAAAGCTTGCATTACAGATTTTGCAGGTACTTTCACACTCAGTTTGCTTGCAGCTAAATGTCTGCTAAAATTTAGTTTGCAATTTCAGGCACATGGGGGTGGGGAAGGTTTTCTGTGGCAGACAGTTTCTGGCAAAAAGATGGAGCCAAGTGGAAGAAAATGAACAGCAAAAGCAGCAGCAAAATATTTTTGCTGACAGAAGCATCAGGAAATGGGAAAAGGCACCTGGGGGAATTCTGAGTAGCTGCTGCAGGCACTAGCGGTGTTTGGAGGAGTTGGGATATAGACATCTCTTTCATGTGCAGTGGAGAGCAAGAGAGGACCATTTTACAAGATCACCATTAAAACAATGTAATGCATACACTGCTTTGTACCCAGTAATAGCTTTTTTTCAATGGGCAACAGAGGGGCTACAGATTTGTTAGGAAGCAATGCAGAAAATAATGAGTGCACGCATATTGGTACAGTGGGATGACTGAAGTCCTCTTATTGAGGAGAAAAGAGACATAAATGCCAGAGTTTCAAGGAAGCAATCTATTATACAAGCCCGTCAGCAATGGCTATTGTGGAAAGAGAGAGGAAGGGGAAAATTTATGTTTATATTTTGCAGCCTCAGCTGGCAAAAGCGAGCTAAGACAAAAAGCACAATTTCCCAACTGCTACAAATAATAGCCCAAATCATGCTTTTTAAACAACAAAGGAATGCTAATTGTGACAGGAGCAGATATGTTCCACTATGCCTCACTCTGCATGTGTCAAGTGAACAATACTAAAGTAAAGGACAAAATCCTTGCCCACCCTCCCCCCCCAACTTTGCTGTCGTTGAAGTGCCTGTTTGTATGTACGCTCCAAGGACATAAACATGCCAGTCAAACAGCCGCTTCAATTATCCGAAGCTTATGGAAATGTGCTGTGTTTGGAGATGGCCACACTTATTTCACAAATTGCCTTCAAAAGAAGCATTAGAAAATACAGCATTAAAGCACCTAATACTGAGTTAAAATCATTTATTTAAGCAGCCACAACAGTCCAGGCAAGCAGCCGCCAGCAACAAAGGTTAACACAGCTGGACATATATACTAGTACAACCTACAACTTACCTTCAGGATTGGTGGGCAGATTTGTGGTTCCTGCGGTGTGGCACAGCTGTAAATTGAGCTCAGGGAGAAGGAGTATTAAATGGAAGAATGCACAGGAATTGAGCAGAATCTGTCCCTAGTATTCTGTTCCTCAGGCTAGTACAATTTACAGCTTATCCACCTGCTGAAGGAACGTGTTAGGATAGTGCCTTGGGGAGGTAAAAACAGACATGCACCTTAACTCCACTTTAACATTCCTTATGCATGTTGCAGGGCTATATTGGTGCCCTATGCAGCTCTGCAACATGCATAAGAAATGTTAAAGTGGAGTTGAGGTGCATGTCTGTTTCATCCCCAGGGACAAGATTTAGAGTTGGGTGGAGAACCTCAGGCCCAGGGTCCAAATGTGGCTGAAGCAAGTTTTTATTTGCCCCCTTTCCAATTCTTGGATCTAGCAACTTGGACCCACCTCTTACCCCAAAGCACTGAAAGACAGAACTTGGGGTAAGGAGGAAGGAGGGTGTGCACACAAGGATAGGGGTAGATCCATAGCATAATGATTTGGATCCTCTGCTACCCAAGTGAACCCCTGAAGCTCTTTACCCCAACTTCCGTGCAGCCCCCAGAACTTGTACTCATTTTCAAGATGGCCCTGGAAGTAGGGGAAGGTTTCTTGTCTACCCCTGATGTAGAGAGACTCATGGATCAACTGAATCGGAAGGAAGAGCATTAGAGAAGAGCAGATAGAAAGCACAGCAGGGGCAAACAAGTCTTTTTCACCTCACTCTGGGTCTGATGGTCCAAAGGGCCCACAAGTCCATAATCATGAGGGGGGGAAATCAAGCTATATTGTGGGGTGTTTGAGCTATTCATATAATCTTAGTTTGTAGCTATGTGGCATCTAGATCATATGAGATTTATGTGTGCAAACGGAAATAGTGTTATAACAGAAGCAACAGTCTGAACAGCAGGCTGGTCCTCCAGGTTTCCTAGAAGGGCCAAGACCTGAGCTCTTGGAGACAGAGAAGTGTAGACTATTCTTTGGTGAATTGTTCACACCTTGCCAGAGAGGCTGTGGCAAAAGTCAAAAAAAGTTTCTGCAAACTTGCACTTATCAGGAACTATAGATGACTTGCTGTGGCACACCTACAAGTGCAAGATCTTGCACATCTTCTTGCAAGTTCACAAGTACGAAAGAGCTAACTGACTTATGCGTGTTAGGCAACTAGCTCTTTTGTCTATTAATTGTGAACTCGCAAGAAAAATTGACTTTAGTGACATGAATGACTTTGCAAAGGCCAGAACAATAAAGTTGTCAAGTGATAATACCTATGTAAGCATGGGTATGTGGAGTATATAAAATATAATATACCTATGTGTATCTGTTAGAGCCTCAGCAAAACCCTTCCTTTAGTATGTCAAAAGGTTCCCACCCATGTTTGTAGAATTTGCTCAGGCTGGAGACAGCTCCTGGATCTAAGGTACTTTGGTAGCCTTCATCTCCTCCCTGTCTTTAACTTGAGTATCCTCACCAAACCATGTGCAATAAGTAAATGTTTTGTCCCCTCTTTCAAATGGGAAAATCAAGAGATCAAGCGACATGCCCAGGCTCATAGAGGAAATTTGTTATGGAGCAGGCAACTGAGCAGAGGATTCCAGAGTGAGTCTGATACCATTGCTGCAAATTGCAATTGTACTACCAACCCTGCAAATTGTTTTGGAATACAACAAAACTTGTCTATCCTTTCTCTCCAAGGCATGTGGCTGAAGCAGGAGAGCTATTTTTCCCATTGCCAAATTGCTGTAACACATCCTGTTTAATCTGTTTCAAGTACTTGCTCTAGTTAGAATGTGCAGAATGCTGCCACTCAGCGTTGTCCATGTAGAGAGAGTTTCCAAGTTCTTCCATTATCAAATTGTTGTTTCTTTTCATGATCCAGTTGAAAATTGATTTATTTTTTTTCACCCCAAGCTTTCATGACCACGTGTAAGCCTCCTATACAGTGTGAATCAGGCTCTTTTAGTCTTCCCTTCCTGCTGCTCATCTATAACTGGAAATACTTTCTCTCTACTGGCTGTTAGTGGCAAAAGCCTCTTTCCCTTGTAGTTCCTGTTAACTATAACTTACAGTCTTACACCTTGCTGATGGCTACCTCATTCATCTCATTTCAGATCATGAACTGCCCTAGGTCCTAGTCTAAATTCCCATTGAAATTAATTAAAGTCTTTCCATTGACTTCAATGGCCTTTGGACTGGGGACTCTGGGTAGAGGATAATGCCTGAATATTGTTTCGTCTCTCATCTCTAGCAAATGCAGTTTTAAGGTTTTCCTTTTATGCCCAATCCACTGAAATAATATCAGCATAGGTTAAGAGAAATAAATTCTGAAACCATGTAACTTAACCCTGCAAATTTTTTGGAATACAGGGAGGAAGGGCACCATCTAAAGTTACATTGTAGTAAATTATCAATTATGAAGTTTATTGGATGAATTCTCTTCAATAAGATGCAATCTCTGCTGGGGAGGTTCCACAACAACAAACTAAAGTGTAACTCTGGGAGGCAGGCTTTAGTTTCTATTCTATCATTGAGTGTCTTCAGAAGGACCATCTCCAGTTTAAACAGACCCGGCAGCTGCCATGGCCCACAGGCCATCCATCCGCATGGTGCTCCCCTCTCTTCCCCTGCACCATAGAGCTGCGAGTAGATTGGCTGCCACGTTTGGCTGCTGCCTGAAGCTCTATGACATTGCTGTGTTAACCCCCAGCCTGAAGTGGAGCTGCAGCAAGTAGATGGGCCGCTGCTCCGCCCCTGTCAGTGGGAAGGGGGAGATAAGGGAAGGAGTAGAGGTCCAATCCAAACACATGCTCCCTAGACTCCGATAGGTTGCACACGGGGTTAAAGATTCCTTCAGGATAGAATTATGGCCTACTGACTTCACAGAAGTCAGGCCTCTATCATCACAAGGATCAGAGTTCTTGACGAACCACTGGTAAAGTGGTTGGCACAGCCTAGCACAAGCACTCAGGGTTGGTTGGGGAGAGGGAAGAATAGTGCTGTGGAGGGAGAAAGTAAAAGGGGTTCTGGGGGTACAGGGCAAGGACAGGGCTTACACGGTCCACAGGAAGGGGTGATCCCGGGGAGGGGGGAGGCAACACACTCCACACACTCCGCTTTCACCAGTTACTCACTCAAAGACAGGGAAACAATGAGGGCAAAACACTTATAATCTGATCCCTATTTCCCATTGCCTCCTTGTGTATAAACACAATAGCAACCAAGTAAAGCACACTTAGCTTTCACACAGTAGGGCCATCCTCTCAGACTCTGATTACCGGCAAAGAGGCTAGGTTCTCATTTCCTTTTATTCTCTAAACCCCTCCTTCCTTCCTTCCTCGTTGCTCCAAGAGCCTTGCAGAGCGCCACAAAGGTGCGGGCACTGCCGCTACTGCTGATTGCTTCTGCTGGCTTTCTGCTTCCTGAGCCCGCTGCTGGGGTGTTTCCTGTGCTGACGTTTGTGACTGGGGTAGGGTTTCCTCATGGTCTGGTATGGGGAAGTTGGGGTGCTTCTCCGGGCCGTCAGACTCCAAGGTCCCAAGGGGGACCCCAGCCCATCTCAGGGAGCCTCTCCGGCCTCGGTGTCGCCGTGGGCGGCTGACAGCCCCCAGCTGGTGCTCTGTGTTTGGGCAGCCACTCCACTTGTGGTTTTCCGGAACGTTGCAGCGCCGCAAGTGGAAGCCTCTGTTCTGCCTCGCCCCTAGGCGGGTCGCTTTTAAATGGATGGCCTGCCCGGGGGTGAGGTGGAGCAGAGGCGCAGCAACTGTCTGTCCAAAAACATCCATGGTCACTGACACTGATGTTATGTGTGGCAGTTGTGTCAATTAATCATTCTGCGAAACAGGCTGGTTAAACCAGAGAAGGCTATAAGGTTATCTCTCTGAGACATCATTAATTTATGTATTTATTTATATTTATTTATTTATAATAAAATTGGTATGGCGCCCCCTCCTGCTAAAAGCATCTCGGGGCGGCTAACAACATTTTAATAGGTAAAACAACATACATTAACCAATCAGCCAGAACTGCAGCAATAGAACGGTCATACTGTATCCATAACCTTTGGACCAGTGATTGGGATTTCACTTCCCCAGTGTGTCTCCACTTCACTGGCACAAAGCCAGTAGGATAAGGCTTTATTTTACAACTGATGCCGATATTTGGGCTGTAAATCTGTATCTATTTAAACCTCTCCATCCCAGGATAGGGCTGGTTCAAATTGGCCATTCTAGGTCTGCAGCAATTTTCAGCAAAATCGGAATGGTGATTGGAATTCAGATTGATTGAAATTTTCACTCATAATTCAATTGAGTGAATTGCACATGTTCAAAATGCCAGCACCCCTACTATGCCACCATTTTGCATAGGACTTTGGCCATTTTGAGCTTGTACAGTATGGCTGAGATTTTTTCAATCAGTTTCTGGCAAGATAGAATTGGAATGTTTGTTCCATCAGAATGGATCAAACCCCCAGATTCCATCAGAAACAGACTGTTAGACAAAATTTCACCCCTATCCCAGGGGCCACTTAGAAAATTAGTACAAGCTCCAACTGCCATATAGAAGTTGGGTGCCTAGAGTGTGTGCTCAGAGAGAGTCCAGATCCGGGATCTGTGCTATGGATCTGTCCCCTATCCTTGTGTGCATGCCCTCATCTCTGCTCCTTTGCCCTGAGTTCAGTCTTTCAGTGCTTGCTGGGAGGAGCTGGATCTAGGAACTAAATAAAAATGAGCCACGGGATATATTTGGCCACTGGGCCTGAGGTTTCTGCTCTGGCTTAAACAATGCAAAGTATATGATCCCTGCTTAGTTTGCAGTTCCAAATGTTCATGTCAATTACTTTGTGTTTAGTATTTCTGTTACTTCTGCAGCAACAAGGAAGACAAATTCAGATATTTTGTATGAAAACAAATGTGAGACTTAAATTCACGAGTCTGAAAAGTCATATTTGTTCAAGCCCTACTTTAGGTGTAAGTGGACTCTCTAACCTTGCCCCCTTATAAATTTCTTTGAAGTATTTTGATGAGAAGTGCTATTCAATTGTAAGTTATTACGATCTATTTGCATATTTTCAGACTGCGCTAATATAACAATTGTCTTGACCGGCTATGGGCAGGACCTCCTGCTGAGTGTTTAGGCAACGGGTTTAGAAATCAGCCAGATACAGGATAAAGAAAAAAGCCGTTCTCTCATAATTAGCCAGACATCTGTTTTACAGAGTATTATTTAGAGGAGCCAATGTGTATTCTAGAGAGAGTCCCACAGAACTAGAAAATTCAATCGCTGCAGGATTGTTTTATCCCTGCAAAGTTACCCAGCCATATGTTGTGCGACTGAAAAACTCATATCTTGGTCATTTATTTTTAATGTAATAACTTCTTTCTCTCTCTTCTTCACTCTCCCTTGTAGGAATCAGGGGAAAAGGGTGGCGGGTGCACCAATCCTCTATTGCTTTCAGGGATCTCTAGGAGCTTTTCATACAAAGCCCTGCTAGAAATAAATCTTCCATTCTCTTTTCATTCTATTAAGTTTCACAAGGAAAGCCCATCTCCTCACCACCTTGGTATGCAGTGCACAGCTGCAGGCTAGCTTCCTTGCTGATGTGGACAGTGTCACGGGGATACAGTGTAAAATACTAAAGCAGATGCTCATTCTTCAGCCACAATTACCCCCTGCATCCCTCTCGTTGTTGTTCAGACTCCCATTTTAGTGAGGACGCTCTACGGTCACGTAAATGAACAATACTTTAGTTGCATGTCTTATAAGTAAACTGTATTTCATTTACCGGAGCTGCCAAGAATTTTCAGAGGCTTGGAGCAAAATACCATGAGATCCCTCCTTCCTGCAGGGCCTCTGTTTCTGGTCTCACTCATATATTCCCCAGTTATTCACAGGGGAGGAAGGGTCCTAGATGAGTCCCCCTGTGGTCTCAGCCAAGGGCAGACTGCCCCACGTGACCCCCTTCTCTGTAGTCTTGAGGCTTATCACCAAAAGAGGGCTAGAATTGCTCACATATTCCTGATGTGTATTGTTCTCATCAAGCAGCTGCTTTAGGGGCTTACTGAGACAATGCAATACTTCCTTTAGGGGGGAAAAATGTCTACAACTTATAGAGGGAAGTAATGTCGATGCAGGAAAATATATGGCTTCCTTCTGCTCTGGGCATGCTTGTTCAAGTCCAGAGCCTATGTTCTCTTGAACCCAGGGGCTAAGAAAGGTGGACTGGCTACTTTTTTCTGCTGTGCATAGTTAGCTTAGTGGCTGGTCTTTGTTGGAAGTAAGAAGTAAATCTACCTGAGTATGCAAGCATTCTCTATCCAAACTGTTTGCAGTTAGTTCAGGTTGGTTTTATGTTCTGTTAGCACCCCGGGATTATAGCAAGAAATGTGGAAAATATATTTCATGGTCTCTAAAAAACAAAATAACTTGTTCTCAAAGTTGCTAATCCTAACTTCAAAATAAATATCTGCAATTTTACTTTTCTCACCAAAAATAGAAAAGAACTTAATGCAGGGCCAGATTTTGAAAGTTAGCCACCTAAATAGCATGTGCATGAAAGAACAGCTGACCCACATGTCAGTAATCCAGCCAGTAATCTAGCCAATCAAATAGTCCATTTCCAAGAATAAATTAGAAATTTGCTGCTAATACGTGTGTTTTTATCATCAGTTTAGCCAACAATTCTCTTGATTTCTCTTGACACAAGAACTGCCTGCATGTGCATTAATGATTTTATTGCCAGAACAATATTCTGCAATAAAGATGATGTGCAAGTATAGTCTCAAAAGCCATTTTTAAAACATCTTTAAACACATTTAAAAAAAATAAAAATAAAAAATTAAACCCCAGCAACTCAGAACCATAACCTTCAGGGAGGCTGTAGAGATTTAAGATGGAGTACAGCAGAATTAAGTTTGGTTATAAGTTGATACTCTAGTCTAAGAGATAGTTAGTAAAGTCATATCAATTATTTGTCTGTCAAGAAATTTTCTTTCTGGCTTCCTTTTCTCCAAGCAGCTTGATGAAAATGCTCCTTTGCACATAACATCTTTACATGCAAGATATTCTCCCTATATGCACAGTTGATTAAAGGCCTTCAGAAAAGAAATGTGAGTGCAAGGGGCTGGGGGAGCCTAGAAGCTGAAGCGCCCAGACTGGGTGCTCTGGCCTGATTCCCCTCCCCTCGCCCGCACCCGGAAGTAGCCCGGGGGGACATAAAAGGGAGCTGCCAGCCGCAAGCCAAAGGGCCTCAAGCCAAAGGGCCATGAGCCAAAGGGTGCAGCCCTTTGGGGCCCTTTGGGGACTGTAGGGGGACCGGGGGGGTTACTATGTTGGTGAGTTATTTTGGTCAGGTTTTAAGGGGAGAGGCGGGTGGGGAGGGACAGTTTGGGATGAGGGGAGGGGTAGGTTACCCCAGCATTGAACCCTGTTGGCAGTGGGGGAATATGCTGGGGGGGGAACCATCTGGTGGCAGCAGGTGGGGGGTGTTGTCCAACTCCCGGTGGCAGAGGGAGGGGGGACAAGGGCAAGATGATGCCTCTGATGCTGACCCCTGGTGGCAGCAGTGGGTTCGGCTGGAGGCGGGGAGTGGGGGGG
>QEPC01002769.1:4478338-4488790 GCA_003113815.1 Sphenodon punctatus
CTGTAACAATGAGCAGAATATGACCCAGGGATTTGATAATGTTTGATATGCAGATCCGGCTTAACTGTATTCCTAGTTACTTCAGCCAAAAGAGGAGATTTTTACTCCATTTTATCCACAATTTGCTCTACAGACAGGTATCAATGAAAATAACTGGGTATGTGGTAACAGACTAATGAAAGAAAGAAAATCTTGTACAGCTCCTGTAGTAGTTTCCCACCCTATAACATTTTGCCATTGAATCCCTTGGTTGAGATCTATTTCTGCTTTCATGGCTATCCCTGATTAGGAGATTTAAAATTTCTGCTGTTTCTGATCACCTCAGCTTGGTATAACAACAATTCATAGAACAGCTCTAGCCAAGGGACAGTGTCAAGTTAGAGTCCTTTCTGCTAAGTTTTCTTCCTTAGATTGCAGACAAAGCAGTCTATTAGGTATTTTTAAAAAGCATTTCAGATTTCTTCAGCTCATCCCAGAGATTCCCCAAAGAAGGCCACGTTACTCTACTTTGGAAGTCATAAATATTTCCAGAGCAACCAGTATGGATATTACAAACAGGGGGAAAAAAATCTCAGAAAAAAAAAGAATCCCCCAGCAATCTCTTAAAAAGCCCAACAGAGTTCTTTTTTTGTAACAAAAAGCTAGAGGAAGAAAAATACAGGAAGAAAAATATCATTTTTAGATCTGTCGCTGAAGAGCAGGGGTTTTTTTGTTTTTTTTCAAAAGCCATCAATTAAACATAAGTAGGTCTTTAACTTACCCTGTAGCTACTGTTGCAAAACCTTTTTCTCTCTCTGCTATCAAAGATTAAATAGGAGCTAATCTTAAATAGTGTATAGCTGTAGTTCCCAGAGAAATCAGGGTCAGTCAGAGTCTGTCCCTTAACTTTATTTTAAAGTGCATTTTCTTTCATTTAATAATGTACGTGAAAAAATAGTTTTTAAAAAGTCCCTACGCTTTCTTGATGAAATCGCAAGGAACAAATTGACTTTGCTTCAAACTGATGTATTTAATACCCTTCATATGATTATAGAGTATTACATTCTGTCCTCATATAGGGATGAACGCATACCACTAGATGTATTATTTCATTAATATGAAATAAAAATCTCCCAGATACCATGAAAGACAGAGCCAGCCTTACTGCGGGGCAGTTCGGGGTTGCTACCCCAGGCCCTGCTCCTGGGGGGGGTCCTGCACTCGGGGTCCCCAGCTCCCGGCCACTATCTGTCTTGACCAGGGAGTGAGGGAGAGGCAGAGGCCCTGCTTTTCCCTCACTCCCTGGCTGAGACAGGCAGCGAAAGGGGCCAGGGAGTGAGGGAAAAGCAGGGCCTCTGCCTCTCCCTCACTCCCTGGCCAAGACAGATAGTGGCCGGGAGCTGGGGGCTCCGAGTGCAGGACCCGCCCCCCCAGGAGCAGGGCCTGGGGTAGCAACCCCGAACTGCCCCGCAGTAAGGCTGGCTCTGTCTTTCATGGTATCTGGGAGATTTTTATTTCATATTAATGAAATAATACATCTAGTGGTATGCGTTCATCCCTATATGAGGACAGAATGTAATACTCTATAATCATATGAAGGGTATTAAATACATCAGTTTGAAGCAAAGTCAATTTGTTCCTTGCGATTTCATCAAGAAAGCGTAGGGACTTTTTAAAAACTATTTTTTCACGTACATTATTAAATGAAAGAAAATGCACTTTAAAATAAAGTTAAGGGACAGACTCTGACTGACCCTGATTTCTCTGGGAACTACAGCTATACACTATTTAAGATTAGCTCCTATTTAATCTTTGATAGCAGAGAGAGAAAAAGGTTTTGCAACAGTAGCTACAGGGTAAGTTAAAGACCTACTTATGTTTAATTGATGGCTTTTGAAAAAAAACAAAAAAACCCCTGCTCTTCAGCGACAGATCTAAAAATGATATTTTTCTTCCTGTATTTTTCTTCCTCTAGCTTTTTGTTACAAAAAAAGAACTCTGTTGGGCTTTTTAAGAGATTGCTGGGGGACTCTTTTTTTTTCTGAGATTTTTTTCCCCCTGTTTGTAATATCCATACTGGTTGCTCTGGAAATATTTATGACTTCCAAAGTAGAGTAACGTGGCCTTCTTTGGGGAATCTCTGGGATGAGCTGAAGAAATCTGAAATGCTTTTTAAAAATACCTAATAGACTGCTTTGTCTGCAATCTAAGGAAGAAAACTTAGCAGAAAGGACTCTAACTTGACACTGTCCCTTGGCTAGAACTGTTCTATGAATTGTTGTTATACCAAGCTGAGGTGATCAGAAACAGCAGAAATTTTAAATCTCCTAATCAGGGATAGCCATGAAAGCAGAAATAGATCTCAACCAAGGGATTCAATGGCAAAATGTTATAGGGTGGGAAACTACTACAGGAGCTGTACAAGATTTTCTTTCTTTCATTAGTCTATTACCACATACCCAGTTATTTTCATTGATACCTGTCTGTATAGCAAATTGTGGATAAAATGGAGTAAAAATCTCCTCTTTTGGCTGAAGTAACTAGGAATACAGTTAAGCCGGATCTGCATATCAAACATTATCAAATCCCTGGGTCATATTCTGCTCATTGTTACAGGTGCATGCCTCCCTTTTTAAAAAAAAAGGAGAATACAGTTGTTTGTTTTGAATCCTGTAGTCCTTAGAATGGTTTGGGTTTTACTAAATAAAATTTTAAATCTTATGTTTTGCAACTACTACTTATTACATACATGATGCTGGCCCAGTTAGACCAACATCATCACGGCAACTGTCTGTTTGTGGCCCACCAGATGTTGGTCTGGTTCCTACCCTNAGGTCCCAAGGGGGACCCCAGCCCATCTCAGGGAGCCTCTCCGGCCTCGGTGTCGCCGTGGGCGGCTGACAGCCCCCAGCTGGTGCTCTGTGTTTGGGCAGCCACTCCACTTGTGGTTTTCCGGAACATTGCAGCGCCGCAAGTGGAAGCCTCTGTTCTGCCTCGCCCCTAGGCGGGTCGCATTTAAATAGATGGCCTGCCCGGGGGTGAGGTGGAGCAGAGGCGCAGCAACTGTCTGTCCAAAAACATCCATGCTCACTGACACTGATGTTATGTGTGGCAGTTGTGTCAATTCATCATTCTGCGAAACAGGCTGGTTAAACCAGAGAAGGCTATAAGGTTATCTCTCTGAGACATCATTAATTTATGTATTTATTTATATTTATTTATTTATAATAAAATTGGTATGGCGCCCCCTCCTGCTAAAAGCATCTCGGGGCGGCTAACAACATTTTAATAGGTAAAACAAAATACATTAACCAATCAGCCAGAACTGCAGCAATAGAACGGTCATACTATATCCATAACCTTTGGACCAGTGATTGGGATTTCACTTCCCCAGTGTGTCTCCACTTCACTGGCACAAAGCCAGTAGGATAAGGCTTTATTTTACAACTGATGCCGATATTTGGGCTGTAAATCTGTATCTATTTAAACCTCTCCATCCCAGGATAGGGCTGGTTCAAATTGGCCATTCTAGGTCTGCAGCAATTTTCAGCAAAATCGGAATGGTGATTGGAATTCAGATTGATTGAAATTTTCACTCATAATTCAATTGAGTGAATTGCACATGTTCAAAATGCCAGCACCCCTACTATGCCACCATTTTGCATAGGACTTTGGCCATTTTGAGCTTGTACAGAATGGCTGAGATTTTTTCAATCAGTTTCTGGCAAGATAGAATTGGAATGTTTGTTCCATCAGAATGGATCAAACCCCCAGATTCCATCAGAAACAGACTGTTAGACAAAATTTCAACCCTATCCCAGGGGCCACTTAGAAAATTAGTACAAGCTCCAACTGCCATATAGAAGTTGGGTGCCTAGAGTGTGTGCTCAGAGAGAGTCCAGATCCGGGATCTGTGCTATGGATCTGTCCCCTATCCTTGTGTGCATGCCCTCATCTCTGCTCCTTTGCCCTGAGTTCAGTCTTTCAGTGCTTGCTGGGAGGAGCTGGATCTAGGAACTAAATAAAAATGAGCCACGGGATATATTTGGCCACTGGGCCTGAGGTTTCTGCTCTGGCTTAAACAATGCAAAGTATATGATCCCTGCTTAGTTTGAAGTTCCAAATGTTCATGTCAATTACTTTGTGTTTAGTATTTCTGTTACTTCTGCAGAAACAAGGAAGACAAATTCAGATATTTTGTATGAAAACAAATGTGAGACTTAAATTCACGAGTCTGAAAAGTCATATTTGTTCAAGCCCTACTTTAGGTGTAAGTGGACTCTCTAACCTTGCCCCCTTATAAATTTCTTTGAAGTATTTTGATGAGAAGTGCTATTCAATTGTAAGTTATTACGATCTATTTGCATATTTTAAGACTGCGCTAATATAACAATTGTCTTGACCGGCTATAGGCAGGACCTCCTGCTGAGTGTTTAGGCAACGGGTTTAGAAATCAGCCAGATACAGGATAAAGAAAAAAGCCGTTCTCTCATAATTAGCCAGACATCTGTTTTACAGAGTATTATTTAGAGGAGCCAATGTGTATTCTAGAGAGAGTCCCACAGAACTAGAAAATTCAATCGCTGCAGGATTGTTTTATCCCTGCAAAGTTACCCAGCCATATGTTGTGCGACTGAAAAACTCATAACTTGGTCATTTATTTTTAATGTAATAACTTCTTTCTCTCTCTTATTCACTCTCCCTTGTAGGAATCAGGGGAAAAGGGTGGCGGGTGCACCAATCCTCTATTGCTTTCAGGGATCTCTAGGAGCTTTTCATACAAAGCCCTGCTAGAAATAAATCTTCCATTCTCTTTTCATTCTATTAAGTTTCACAAGGAAAGCCCATCTCCTCACCACCTTGGTATGCAGTGCACAGCTGCAGGCTAGCTTCCTTGCTGATGTGGACAGTGTCACGGGGATACAGTGTAAAATACTAAAGCAGATGCTCATTCTTCAGCCACAATTACCCCCTGCATCCCTCTCGTTGTTGTTCAGACTCCCATTTTAGTGAGGACGCTCTACGGTCACGTAAATGAACAATACTTTAGTTGCATGTCTTATAAGTAAACTGTATTTCATTTACCGGAGCTGCCAAGAATTTTCAGAGGCTTGGAGCAAAATACCATGAGATCCCTCCTTCCTGCAGAGCCTCTGTTTCTGGTCTCACTCATATATTCCCCAGTTATTCACAGGGGAGGAAGGGTCCTAGATGAGTCCCCCTGTGGTCTCAGCCAAGGGCAGACTGCCCCACGTGACCCCCTTCTCTGTAGTCTTGAGGCTTATCACCAAAAGAGGGCTAGAATTGCTCACATATTCCTGATGTGTATTGTTCTCATCAAGCAGCTGCTTTAGGTGCTTACTGAGACAATGCAATACTTCCTTTAGGGGGGAAAAATGTGTACAACTTATAGAGGGAAGTAATGTCGATGCAGGAAAATATATGGCTTCCTTCTGCTCTGGGCATGCTTGTTCAAGTCCAGAGCCTATGTTCTCTTGAACCCAGGGGCTAAGAAAGGTGGACTGGCTACTTTTTTCTGCTGTGCATAGTTAGCTTAGTGGCTGGTCTTTGTTGGAAGTAAGAAGTAAATCTACCTGAGTATGCAAGCATTCTCTATCCAAACTGTTTGCAGTTAGTTCAGGTTGGTTTTATGTTCTGTTAGCACCCCGGGATTATAGCAAGAAATGTGGAAAATATATTTCATGGTCTCTAAAAAACAAAATAACTTGTTCTCAAAGTTGCTAATCCTAACTTCAAAATAAATATCTGCAATTTTACTTTTCTCACCAAAAATAGAAAAGAACTTAATGCAGGGCCAGATTTTGAAAGTTAGCCACCTAAATAGCATGTGCATGAAAGAACAGCTGACCCACATGTCAGTAATCCAGCCAGTAATCTAGCCAATCAAATAGTCCATTTCCAAGAATAAATTAGAAATTTGCTGCTAATACGTGTGTTTTTATCATCAGTTTAGCCAACAATTCTCTTGATTTCTCTTGACACAAGAACTGCCTGCATGTGCATTAATGATTTTATTGCCAGAACAATATTCTGCAATAAAGATGATGTGCAAGTATAGTCTCAAAAGCCATTTTAAAAACATCTTTAAACACATTTAAAAAAAAAAAAAATAAAAAATTAAACCCCAGCAACTCAGAACCATAACCTTCAGGGAGGCTGTAGAGATTTAAGATGGAGTACAGCAGAATTAAGTTTGGTTATAAGTTGATACTCTAGTCTAAGAGATAGTTAGTAAAGTCATATCAATTATTTGTCTGTCAAGAAATTTTCTTTCTGGCTTCCTTTTCTCCAAGCAGCTTGATGAAAATGCTCCTTTGCACATAACATCTTTACATGCAAGATATTCTCCCTATATGCACAGTTGATTAAAGGCCTTCAGAAAAGAAATGTGAGTGCAAGGGGCTGGGGGAGCCTAGAAGCTGAAGCGCCCAGACTGGGTGCTCTGGCCTGATTCCCCTCCCCTCGCCCGCACCCGGAAGTAGCCCGGGGGGACATAAAAGGGAGCTGCCAGCCGCAAGCCAAAGGGCCTCAAGCCAAAGGGCCATGAGCCAAAGGGTGCAGCCCTTTGGGGCCCTTTGGGGACTGTAGGGGGACCGGGGGGGTTACTATGTTGGTGAGTTATTTTGGTCAGGTTTTAAGGGGAGAGGCGGGTGGGGAGGGACAGTTTGGGATGAGGGGAGGGGTAGGTTACCCCAGCATTGAACCCTGTTGGCAGTGGGGGAATATGCTGGGGGGGGAACCATCTGGTGGCAGCAGGTGGGGGGTGTTGTCCAACTCCCGGTGGCAGAGGGAGGGGGGACAAGGGCAAGATGATGCCTCTGATGCTGACCCCTGGTGGCAGCAGTGGGTTCGGCTGGAGGCGGGGAGTGGGGGGGNGGATGCGGAGCTGAGGGGAGAGCGTTGCGGCTGGCCAGGTGCTTTTGTGGGCTGCTGCCCTAGAAGTCTCCATGACAGATTTGGCTGGGAGTTGTCTGGTGAACGGAGGAGTGGCCCTACCGGGTTGCTTGTTGATTAACCCCACCTACTGTCAATTGCGGCTGGACCCCCTGATTGATGACTGGCAATTGGAGTGCTGAGGATTGGACTGCACTCCCGCGGGGGGTTTAAAGCCGGACTGGGGCCTGCGACCGCACTGCAAATGCGCTGCATGGGGCAGCGTAGCTAAGGGCTGCGCGCGCAAGGGTGCACCCTTGTGCGTGCGGCCTTAGGCGCTGGCCGGGTGTGGGCGGTGGACTTTGGGGTTTTGTTTTGTTCTGTTGTTGAGAGGGTTTGGTGCTCACATTTGTGTATGGTAGGGTATAGGTTTCCCAAATAGGTGCTTTGTGGTTGTCCCTAAGTAGGACAGTAGTTTTAACCAAAATACTTTGTGAGGGTAGTGAATGTGAATTTTGTAATTGCCATTCTGGGGTTCATATTACCAGGGGTCAAATACCGCCGATATACACCCCGTGAAGGGCAAGGCATTTCCCTTTAAATGAATGGACAGAGGTGCTATTCCTTGCGCCTCTAATATGCAGGCAAAAAAAAGGATGCGTCAACCTGCCGTATCCCCTGCGTTAGAGTCACCTAATTTAAAACAATTGAAGTTACAGGCTATGGGATTTAGAGAACTTACTAGTAAGGGTCTTTTGGTGCTGAGAATTTTGACCCAAAATTGATTTGCAGCTTTGGATGATAGTTTTGGCCCTACTACTCAATCTTCTATTCTGGATGATAAAAGGGCCTGGTAGAAGGGATCACTCGCCCTATGATTTACATAGTCCATTGAGTACTATAAAAATGTTAGGGGATCAATATGTTTTGGTCAGCAAACTTGTTGATACCCTTTTTAAGGGAATTGCTGACATGAAAGGAATAGCTGAAGGAGTGCGCTCTTGCTTGCAGGAGGTAGCAAAGGATACAAGATTTATAGTTTCTCATTTATCTGCTATGGCCCCCCCCAAAATTGGATTTTGTAGCTCCGAAATTATTTGCTGATAGAAATATAAAAGGGACCCTTAAGCCTGGGGAGGATTAGATTTTACCACAGAGCAATTTTGTGTTCTGTGATCCAAAATCTATACTTTTGAAAAAAAAATTATTTTCCAAATGGTGTTATGCCAGTATGGTACACTAAACCCCTAATAAGAAGGCACTTGTTGACCTTAATTAATCTTAAGTTTCAAATAACAGAAATAGTTAGGTTTTATTTTTTACCTCCTACTGACCAAGCTGTAAGATTGGTTATTCATTTTAGAGGTACCTTTGCAGTTAAAAAATTTTTTAGCAGCAAGGGACTTTCTAAAGTCATGAAGAATCCTGGTTTCCAGGGTTTTCCTGACTGAATGAGATAACTTAAGGGGTGGGCATAACCCAGTGGATTTGGAACAGCAAGTCTATGAGCAACATGATGATGGTAGGGAGGGTGAACAGCATATTTTATTGAATAGCCCGCCTCTGCAGACTGAGGCAGTTATTTCTAACATGCTGCCCCCTACGGTAGAGGATTTGAACTCGGAGGCCACACAAGCCTCCTTGTTGGATATGCAGTTGGATTTACAGGAACTTTCACCTTCACTTTTACCTAATCCTCTTATTCCAGAAGGTCCCTTATTAGTAAGGGATGCCAGGGGTAGCCAACCTAATAATATGGATTCTTCTATACCACCGCAACAGTCTGATCATAAGACTTTCCCGTTAGTGGTTGGGCAGTCGGTTTTTTCACCCTTTTGTTTTAACTTAGGCTCAGATACGTTTAAGGAACAAGAACGGCAGTGGGTATTTGCCTTTCAGTCCTCATCAGTTTTGGAACAAAGCCAGATTTTGGACAGACTTGGAATTATCCAGAACATATTACACCAAGCTAATTGCTGGAAGTCCATACTGAGGCAGCGCTCGATATGAACCAAGGGGTTTCAGTGGGGGGCAGGGGAGTGGTACAGAATATGGGAGGATTTCGACGTGTGAGTTGCCCCAAAAGCCGACCATGAGTAGAGAGAGTCTCATGACACAGTTAAGTTATAAAATAGATGACCCCATTTTAATGGATCAGTGTGTAGGTAATAAGCTGGAGGGGACACCTAAAATACAGCAGATTTCCAGCATGCTAGGTGATATGGGCAGAGTCTCGGAACCTTTACTAAGATTACTTAAGCCTGTTAAATCGGCTTTGTCTATTCTGTCGTGGAATATTTCAGACTGGAGGAATAAAATAGAAGACCCCGACTTTGGGTACTATCTCCGGTATTTTGATTGTATTCTTCTGCAATAAACTTGGTTAATAGAGAGTTCCTTAGTTAAAGATTTTGAGGTTCCCCCCCCCCCTCCCGCAGTGTCTTTATCTTCATTGTCGAGGGGTAGACCAAGTGGAGGACTTGCACTCCTCGTAGCGGTATCATTACATGCTACGGTATCTCTACTTAAATCTTTCACACACACCCTTTTTCGGCTTGGAGGCTAGTTTTGCCACACAAATTTCCAGTTTTACTAGTTAATGTTTATATTCCCCCAATGAGTTCTCCTTATTATGATAATGCTGTATGGAGTTTACTGAAGAGTACAGTAGCCAAGCTAAGGGATTTGTACCCGTCTGCAGGTTTACTTATTGCAGGAGAATTTAATGCTCGAACTGGAAAATCTCCTATACCAGAGAGGGGGGTAATCCTGGATACTTATGCGCCAGAAGTGTTGACTTTGAGTTGGGCTTCCAGAGATAGAGTTACAAATAGTGCTGGGCTATTGTTTCAAAAGTTTACTGAGGTAGCTGAGCTATTGATATTAAATGGTTCTATGCCAGGGGATTCGATGAGAGACTTCACTTTTCTATCACACTGTGGAAGAAGTGTCATTGATTATGTGATTGTCTCTGAACTGTTGCTCCCATATGTTGTTGATTTTGCGGTTCTGTCAGCACCAGACTCTGAACATTTCCCTCTGGTAACTTGGATTAATACTCCTTATGATTTGGGTGAAGAAGACTGGGTAGTGGGTCCTGGCCCCAAATTGGTCCAGGAACGGAGAGTTAAATGGTAGGGGTGGGGAACCGGTAGAATCCGGTATCCGATAATGCCGGTATCGGGCGTACCGGCATTATCGGATTCGGCCCGGTAATCCGACCCCTGGTACCGGATTTCAGTGTACCGGTTTTTTGACATTGCAGCCATTTTTAAATGGCTGCAATGTCAAAAAATTTAAAGCCCCAGGAAAACTGTTTAAAAAAAAAAACCCCTCCCCGAGTCCAGGCTGCGCGGGTGGAAGGGGGGACACCCCCCGCCCACCCTGCCCAGCCTGGCTTTTTGTTGTAAAAAAGAACAGAGTGAGACCCCGAGGCGAGCCCTCCCAGCACCAGCGGCCACGGCGTCCCCGCAGCCGTGGGTAAGTATGACCCGATCCCTGGGGGGGGTGGGGGTGTTTAACACCCCTACCCCCCCCAGGGATCACCCCTACACTCAGTGCGCTTGCCGCTTGCCGCTT